>PVKM010018632.1:0-24895 GCA_004027735.1 Carollia perspicillata | reverse complement strand
GAAAAAGGGAGGGGATTATAGGAATAAGTATAAAGGACACATGGACAAAAACTAAGGGGTTGGAAATGGGAGGGAGGTGGGGAGCACTGGGGGAAGGTCTGGCATGGGAGTAAAAGACAGAAAACTGTACTGAAAAACAATAAAAAAAATAAAAATAAAAAAAATAAATGTCCTTCTTTTTATGAAGTTGCCAGACCCTTAATATACAATTTAAATGTAGCTGTGACTGACTAAAAATGTCATTTAAAATTCCAGAAGACATAGATCAAAGGACAGTAAAAATGTATCCTATATTTTAATTTAATGATGCTTTGAATTAAAGTAAAAGGAACATATGTTGAAACTTTGATCTACTGATTATTCAAGTTTAGTTTAAGGCTAACCTGTTACAGCTTTACATGAATCCATAGCCGAATATATAATACACAGCAGAAACTACTTGTCTGTAATAATAATATCTATATACCTTCAAAAACATTCCAGGTTGGTAAGCCTAATTTTGTTTCTTGTGTTTGTACCTCCAACAGTGTCTTTTTTCTTCTCTTGGAGAGCTCTCTACTTTCTTCGTTGACTTCTAGAGGCATTTTTAACAAGGGCCTACATTATTGCTCTGTCTAGTAACAAGTGGAATTTCTCTTTTAGTTACTACTTTTTCTTTCACAGTTCTATTCATTGAGCTGCCACAGTTTATCTTTCCCATTCTCACCTCCTTTTATTCACATCTGGAAGAATGTTATCTTCCCTCTCATTATATGATCATGTGCCATATAACAATGTTTTGATCAACAACAGACAGCATATAGGACAGTGGTCTTGTAAGATTATGATGGAGGTGAAAAATTCCTATCACGTAGTGATATTGAAGCCTTCATAACTTCATAGTGCAATGTATTCCTCACATGTTCATGACAATCTACTTTGTTTACAGAGCAGTAAACAAATCTACTGCTCTGCTAGTAACATGAAAATATACCACATACGGGCTCTTCCCTCGGTTAGTGTATTGTCCTGATATGCCAAGTTTGTGGGTCTGATTCCTGGTCAGGGCACATAAAATAATCAACCAATGAATGCACAAATAAGTGGAACAACAAATTGATATCTCTCTATCTCTTTCTCTCCCCTCCCTCTTTCAAATATATCAGTAAAAAGACACCACATACAATTATGTATAGTACATAATACTCAATAATGATAATAAACAGTTATGCTACTAGTATATGTGTTTACTATACCATATTTTTATTATTTCAGCATGCTCTCTTTATACTTATAAGAAAAGTTTGCTGCAAAATAGTATGCCATTTTTATGCAAGTAGTGAAATTGTACATCTTGTGTGTACAGTCACTTGACTGTATAATTTTCTCTTGTGCTTGATTTAATCTCATGTTGTTTTGTGCAGTAATACACTGTATGGAATTGTAGCCTAGGAGCAATGGGCTATATCACATAGTCTAATTTTTGTAGTAGGCTACACCATCTAGGTTTGTGTAAGTGCATTTTGTGATGTTTTCAGAAGGATGAAATCACCCAACAGCACATTTCTTAGAAGGCATCCATATTCTGAATCTGCATAATTGTATATAACAATTTACCATGTATTTTATCCAATCCAGGGGCTTCTGTCCTAGCTTCTTTCTAGTCAGTTCTTAAATGTGACCATGAACTATAGTCTGAACTCCAGATCTGTGTTTCCAAATATGGGATTCACATCTCTAACTGGATATCCCTGTATTATAATCAATATACATCCTTCTTAAAGTATAATTTTTAACACTCTTTTTTCTATTAATAGTACAAACTCTCTTCTAGTCACTCAGGCTTGAACATTTCAGTCACCCTAGACTCCTTTCTCTCCCTTCTGACCCTGTCTGTTCACATGCAATCAATTTCCAAGTGCTCTTGATTCTTTCTCAGTCTCTTTTTCATCTGCCCCCCTCCTATCTGCTTCCACTGCCAACACTCTGGTTAAAACTCATTACTTTTCATCCCGGGCTACTCTAATAACTTCCTAATTGGTCTCACACTATACAGTTCTCTTTACTCTATTGCATGCTACACACACTGTTGGAGAGATCTTCTTTAAGGCAACTCTAATCAAATTGCTACCATGCTAAAAAATGTACAATACCTTCCTACTGCCAGCCAACAAAGCATTAATCATTGACTGTGATATTTAAGTCCATCTATAGTATGGTACCAAACTTTATCTACTAGGTTTCCTTTACATTCTACCTATGTTTAAACGAAATAAGACTGCTGGCGTGGCTCGGTGGTTGAGCGCCAGCCTGCAAAACAGGAGGTCGCTGGTTCAATTCCCGGTCGGGGCTCATGCCTGGGTTGCGGGCCAGTCCCCACTTGGGGGCATGTGATCAATATTTATCTCACACACTGATTTTTCTCTCCCTAAAAATAAATAAATAAAGACATTTTAAAAATTAAATAAATGGAATGAAATAAGACTGCTGACTTTTTTAAAATGACCTATGCTACCTCATCCTTTGCCCCTGGTCATGTTGTGCTTCCTTTCTGGCCTATCCTTCTAGCCCTATTTCCATATAAAAATAATGGTCACTGTCTAAGGTCCATCTCAAATTAATGTCTTCTCTGAGGTCTTTTGTTCCTGCCTATTAAAGTAATTTCTGTGTACTAAAATTATAATTCTAAAAGGATACTTTTAATAGAAACATGGAGAAAAAGTAGAACAACACTATATATTTGATGTTGACCATACTTAATCTCAGAAGAAGTAACCTCTGGGTACCATATAGAAAAATATTCTATGTGAATAATAATTCAAACCCAAAGGATATGATCAACAAGGTGGGATTACATCAGGCATGGGCAATACCTGGCAGACTTTTTACCAGACCTTCTTTTACATCTATGGTAGATAAATGGCAATAGTTTTCTCTTGGGACTCTAGTCTGGGGCATAATTAATCCTATGGCCTTTACCAGGGATACATTGAACCAAATAGCTATTTCTCAGCTGGGTATTTCCTATTTTCTGCCTACCCATTTACCTTTGAACTAAAATTGCATTTGAGCCTTAGCTATGTTATGGAACATTTTTCTCTAGTTTACACTATGGATCATTTGTGTATTTCTCTTATGTTCCCCTACTAGGTTATAACATCTTTAAGAGAAAAGACTATGTATTAGGCACCACAGACCAGAAAGGACATTGAGGTGGCAATTTTGTTAGAAGGGTAGAAAATGGGGTAACAGTAGATTAGAAATGTGAATTTGCATACCATGTATACTCTTTAACTCAGACAATGTATATTTGTGGTGGCTTGGTGGGTGCTGATGGAAGTCCTGACCAAGCACTAAAGCCCTCTCATGTCTCTCTTCATCATTTGAACTGTATCGTACTTCTTAATTACTTTTACCTACTCTATGGCATATATATCAGTAACTATAACTCTGTACATAGACCTACTCAAATACTATTATCTCCAATATATTCCCACATGAAACCACTAACCTTCTCTTGTACTTCTTTCTTTCCTTCATTTTTCCTTCCTTTTTTCTCTTTTCCATTTTTCCTTCCTTCTTTCCTTCCCTATCAAAAAGAAACTGGTTTCTTTGGAGTTTGCATAGAAACTGTGCTTTGGGGATCAGACAAACCTGAATTAGTATCCCAGCTGTGTCAGTAGCTATGCATGTTTACACAAATGACTTGACCTCTCTGCTCACCAACATTTTAAAAAATATTTTATTTATTTAATTTTAGACAGAGGGGAAGGGAGAGAGAAAGAGTGAGAAAGAAATAACAATGCGTGATTGCCTCTCCCATGCCCCCTACTGGGGACCTGGCCAGCAACCCAGGTATGTGCCCTGACTGGGAATTGAACCAACAACCCCTTGTTTTTCAGGCCAGTGCTCAGTCCACTGAGCCACACCAGCCGGGGCTGCTCACCAGCATTTTTAACAAAAGGTTTGGTAACAACATTTTTGTTTAAAAATGTAAAGTGGGGAAGGAGTAATTGCATGCAAAAAAAATAAGGCACAAAATTACAAATCATGCTTATGTTTTCATTTTTGGTAGAGTGGATTCCTTCAACAGTTCTTTAAATTTATACAAGTGGATGAGATTGATTAAACCAGGAATATATTCAGCATAGGAATAGTCTCTATGTCTTTGGTATAGTTTTGTAATATACCTTTGCAATTTCAAAATATAATTAAAAGTTACTCTGTTCTTGAACAGATTAAGAATACTTGTGCCGCCCTGGCAGGTGTAGCTCAGTGGATTGAGCATGGGCCTGTGAAGCAAAGGGTCGCTGGTTCAATTCCCAGTCAGGGCATATGCCTGGGTTGCAGGCCAGGTCCTCAGTAGGGGACACATGAGAGGCAATCACACATTGATGTTTCTCTCCCTCTCTTTCTCTTTCCCTTCCCCTCTCTCTAAAATAAATAAAGACAATATTTGTTAAAAAAGAATCCTTGTGCAAAGAAATCATATAAATGCTCACTGTACTTATGTTAATATTTTCAAAAAACCTTGGCACAATCTGTTTATGATTCTGGTGATATAGATGAATAGCAGTTTTCCATCATTGCATCAGCTGTGAAACTATAGAATTTTAGTTTCCTAGCCATCCTAATGGGGCTTATCTCAATGAAGGTATAAGGGAATCATTTTGCTGTCATTTGGGCATCCTATTCTCACCTACTCAAAATTTGGCACTAGAATGTTTTGTTTAATTATTGTGCTTTTTGGGGAAAAACATAGGTTTTCTAGTTTTGGTTAATTTTTAAAAGCAGATTGTCTACATTTTACCAGCTGCTCAGAGTTAATTCAAGTAGGTAGTTTCTACCTATAAAATGCTACATTATTAAAATATGTTTCTCAATTTTTCAAATAATAAAATAAATAAATTGTTCAAATAACTGGAAATACAGAAACAGAGCAGTCTTCAGGGCTGATGTAATCCAGAAACTTTGGCTCCACTTCCTGTGATTCCCTTATCACTGCCCTCATCTGGGCACTGGTGGATTTCTCAAGATTATATTAAAACAGCTGTAGTGGTTCTGAGCCTCATAGCTAATCAAGACAATGTTCAGAAGGAAAGTGGTATGTCTACTTTTGTGTGTTTGTTTTTGTATGTTTTTAAAGAGATGCAAGATAACAAAGGTCTCTCATGACAAGAGCCAAAGGTAGCAAGCTGCTTTTGGTAAATGGAGACTTTTATTAATGGAGGATTTTGCCATTTATTACTGCCTCCACATAGAGGACACAAATGACCCACGTTTGTATCCCCCTTAATATATTTTACAGTGAATACTTTCTTTATATCTGAGCGCTATCTTGATATCTTTTAAGACCATGTTTTTCTCATCAGCATTTTGAGAAAGTATCAGTGTGCTTGTAATTAATCATAATATTCTCCAAGAAAACCTGATTGTGTATATGTGGTGCTGAGCAATTGATCAAAAATAAGAAAATAATAGATATTATATGCCTGATGCCATGTAAACAGGTGATTTTCAACATTCATGTATTTCCTTTCTAGTGTTTTTTTTTTTTTTTTCAGTTAATTACAGGCTGCCTGTGATAATCCAGGCAGATTGCTTTTGTGTAGACCAAAGAGTCAGATATAAACGTCAGTATCTTCATGTTGTCAATATGACATTGAATAAATTACTTAAACTTTCTGAGCCTCAGTTTTCTCACCTATAATATAGAAATAATAATTCTTAATGCATAGCTTTGCTGTCATTCATTAAATATAAGTTTCCTTTCCTTCAACCTTCACATTTTTTTCTTTTTTAAAGATTTTATTTATTTATCTTTAGAGGGGAAGGGAAGGAGAGAGGAAGAGAAACATCAATGTATGGATGCCTCTCATGCATCCTCTGCTGGGATGGGAACTGGTCTGCAACCCAGTCATGTGCCCTGACCGGGAATTGAACTGCAATCCTTTGGTTCTCAGACTCATGCCCAATCCACTGGGCCACATCAGCCAGGGCCAAGTTTCATGTTTTTCTTTAACCTTTCCACTTTTTCCCCAACTGAATCTTATAAAATAATACTGGTGAGTAAAGTAATATCTTCCAGTGACGTAAATACTCAGGAATGTATGTCGCCAGCCTTTCAAAGGTATTCTAAACTATCTCTTTTTCTATTTCTGTTTGAGTTCTTAATCTCCCATTAAAAGTCAATCTACCCACCAGGCCCTTCTAAATAAGAAACAGGAAGTTTTCTAATGTTATTTATTAGATTTATATACTTCAAAAATACACTCTTCTTAGTGTTGTTATTTAACTGATACAAAATATACTCCTCATCAGTTTAGATTTCTAGGCTCACCTCAACACAATTTGATCTTTTTCATCTACTCCATAATAACTGGACTAAGTTTTTACTTTTGTACTCTTATTATCCTTCCAAGTCTGAGAAAACAAGATGCCAAGTTAACATTTTTTTTACAGTGCAGACAAAATCCTGCTGATAAACTGTACTAACTACTTGTATCCAAGTTTCATGCTAGAGTAAGACAAACAGCCAACCAATAGATTGCACTGTTGTGTTATAGAACATGTTCCTTCTTTTAGAACTGATGCAATAGAAAGTTTTTGAAATTAATTTTCAGCAGATGAAAAAGTTTGCAGGTGGCTAGTATTACCAAGGTAACTTTGATGTGAAAAAATTATTTTTTTAATGACTAGAAGTAGTGGATTACAAATTATTTCAGGAATGTTATAATGAAGCTTCACTGTATTTACTTAGAACAAGAGTGTTATTACCATAGCAATTCTACAAGATTAATATTTTCCTAAATTTTCTCAAAGGTTTTATGTAAATCTAATGTTATTGGAAAATGTTTTTAAAATTGCATCTCTTATGTAAAACACATATTAATGTGACAAGCTAAATACATTTTAATAAATAAATATTATGTTACAAAGAAGTTATCTCTCATTTGAACCTGATATAATGAGTAATAGAACATTTCAACTTGATACAATGAGTAATGAAACCTTTCAACAACAACAATGATTCACTATGTTACTAAAATATACTGAAATTTTAAAAGAGATACATTAAAATCATCACAGACACCTATTCAGAGTGTACAAAAATAAAGCTTGAATTATTTCCTATGCTCTGCCAGAGCAGGAAACAAAAGCTACTTGCATAAGTTGTTCAGTACAATCCTAAAAGGAGCAGAGTATCTAAATAATTTATTTCTCCGGTAGTTGCCCAATACTGTACTACAAAATAGTATAGTTGATGAAACTAACCCATTGTAATTTGACATCTTAATGGTCTACAATGAATTTTGACTGGACTTTGTAACATCATTCATTTTTCATTATCTCTATAGATTTGAACTGACTTTGTAAGATTGTTAATAAATGAATGTGAAATTAGAGTTACATATCAAGAGTGAAAATGGGAAAAGTAGCTTTCCTATAAAAATAATGTATCATTTCCATTTCAATAATAAGGTAAACTAAAAGAAAAGTTTTTGTTTGCTATATCTTTTTTATAAGAACATTTTTCCACTTTCAGGAATTAATTTTAATCTTCCCTGATTTTTATAGATTTTAAGTGTTGTATTTTCCCTTTACACATATGTGGTATCTAATTCAGTGTCATTAAGGGCTGTGTGTCTGCATTTGATAATGTTAGAATATAAAATTCGAGTGCTATTAATATAATCTAATTTCTTGTTGAATCATCTTCTTGAATTAGAGTTAAAGAAATCACAAGGGGGACCTCTGCAAAACAGAATTCTCTTCTAGAGGACAAGCCCCTTCTAGTACAGGCTTCCGTCACTAGTTGAGTGTTCTAGGAAACCATCTGTATCCTTGTAACATCAGACATTGCTGTGAAATGCTATGTTAGGCTTCAGTGAAATTTTTTGAATACTTTTTCAACATGTTTGTATATTTCATAATGGGTAATTTGCAAGCACATCTGTCCACACTGCACTGAGGGTTCAGCACTTTTTGACCAAAAACAGCATGACCCCCATGGCCCAGCCTCCATATTCATCTGATCTCGCCCCAAGTGACTTATTTTATTTCCCAGGATGTAAAAAGTCCTCAAAGGGGAAAGTTTTGCCAATGTGGAAGAGGTGAAAAAAATGGCAGAAGCACTAAAACAAATTAAAATCAACATGTTCAAAAATTGTTTTGAGCAGTGGGAAAACATCTCAGGAGATGTAATGAATCAAATGTATAATACTTTGAATGCAACTGAAGTTTAAACATGTAAGAATAAATATATATTTTAATAAATGAATTTAATTTGGGGGGTTCCTCCCTCATATATAACCACCTCCAGGTCAGTGGGTTCAGGGAAAGTAAAAATATATGTGTAAAGCCTTGACTTGTGTGGCTCAGTGATGTTGCTCTCCCTCTCTTTGCCCTCCCCCCTCTAAAAAATGTAAATAAGTCTTGGCTGGTATAACTCAGTGGATTGAGTGTGGGCCTGCAAACCAAAGGGTCACGAGTTCGATTCCCAGCCTAGGGCACATGCCTGAGTTGTGGACCAGATCTCCAGTAGGGAGGTAAGTGGGAGGCAACCACACATTGATGTCTTTCTCCCTCTCTTTCTCTTTCCCTTCCCCCTCTCTAAAAATAAATAAATACATATTTAAAAAATAAGAAACATAAATAAAATCTTTTTTTAAAAAAGATATGTCTAAAATAGCAAAAGTTAATTACATAGGTCTTCTTCTTCTTTTCTTTTTTTTTATTTTATTTTATTTTTTTTTTTTGGTTAAATAGTTAAAATTCAGGTAAGGGATACTTGAACTTTCAGAATTTTAGCTGGTAAAGCTCTTTATAAGAAACTGTTCTAAATGTAAGTTGGTTATAAAAAAAAAAAAAACTAACTGTTTAGGCATTACAGAGAACTTCAGCCCTATCTAGTAAAGTTTTATGTCTGGAATATCACAATGAATCTAATTATGTTAAATTTGCAGTTGCCAATTCAACTCAATGATTTCATCTGTCACTTGGAATCTGTCAGAATCACATAGACATAGCATACAGCACCCAACCTGGAGGTTACTAAGTTGTGCAGATGGAAACCAGTATGACTTTAACAGCACTGATGCAAACATAGCAAATGCCAATAAAAAAGACTATGAGTTTTTCATGGGATTAAAATATGAATACAAAGTTAGAAAACATAGTCACCAATCAAGATTATGAAAGATAGTTGCATTGGTGCACATTTAAGGGAATAGTTGTTATTAATGTTGCTGTTTTTAACTGGTAGCTTTTCCTCTATCTCATCCTCCCCAGTTTTCTTAACTTTACTCTTTGTATTTTTGGTCCCACTACGTAATGGTCCCTTCAAGTAAAATGATTCTCTAGCAATGACTCTCAAAAATGTTTTTAAATTTATTTCTTGCTATTATTTTCAGACATCAATATGGTGTACACAATTTTCTCAGTGTGAGACCTATCACTTATTACCAGCTATTACAGTAACTAGTGTTTAGTGTGGTCAATAATTCTTTCAAAATCCAATCTTTCTCACTAGTTTGAACATATTACTTGTGTCAGTGCTGTTCTTTCATGAGGAAATTTGTCAAAACCCTATTAATATGAATTAAAAATGCTTAATTTTATGTAAATATAGCTTATTTATTTACAGGAAAATCACCTTTTATACAAACTGTTCAATTTCAACTAGCATGATTTAGAGAGTTTAAGTAAGCCTGGTTTATGGACTCATTTCAAACATGAATTAGAAGTTAAAAAAACTGTGTCTTGAAAATAAGGTATCTTGAATATGCTTCAGTATCAACCCTGGATGAAATAGTACAACTTTAGTAAAAGACAAACAAAATTTAGTTTTTTTCATTAACTTGTTTGGTGGCAATATCCTTAATTATTCTTTTTTAGGATTTTTTATTCTTTTATTTATTTATCTGAGGAGAAGGGAAGGAGAGATGGAGAGAAATATCAATGTATGGTTGCCTCTCATGCATCCCCTGCTGGGAACTGGCCTGCAACCCAGGCATGTACCCTGACTGGGAATCAAACTGTGACCCTTTGGTTGGCAGGCCTGCACTCAATCCACTGAGCTACACCAGCCAGGGCCCTTAATTATTCTTACCATCATGTCCAATTGCTTCATCCTAAATTGAAGGGAAATTCTCTCTGCTGTGTCAAATTTCTTGACTCATCTGGCTCCCCCTACTCCATGCTGGTTTAAATGATAGACAGTATTAATGTCTGTGTATTGGATGCAAATTCATTTCCATTTCCCATGGTGAATTTATTGTTTTCTTCTTTTGTATGACAAATATTTATCGACACCTATGTCAATTAAATCAACATCGGTAGTCATGATAATAATCCTTAGGATACAATGCAACCTTATTGGACTTCAATACAAAAATATTCTTATCTATGACTTTTCACCAAAGTACCCATGACTACCAAAGCTCTAAAAATTCTTATGGTCATTGATGACTCAACTTTAAGGAAGAAGAAGGGTGAATAATCTTCCAAAGCCTCTTCAATCTTTTACTTAATGCCTGTGTTATTGTGTGCTAGATAACAGACCATTAAGGGCCTAAAAAATAATCTCTAGTAGATAAAAATACGGCTAGGAATGTTCCTCTTTAAGTCAGCAATAAGTTGAAGAAAAAGAAGGGTGAAATGTTACCTTGTTAGATAGAGATTTAGCATTGATTATTAGTATCTACCTAAAACTGTCAAATTTCAATCATCCAAATATAACTAATTTGAATGAATTGACAGATAAGAAGGAATTAAAAAAAAAGATTTTATGTAAGTTTTCATGTCTGAGAAATGACTTGGTTTGGAGTAAGAGAGATTCTGAGTAAAGTACACTATAGATTTATGTTCAAAAGAAGGGAGAACATTTTTTACTGTATTTGCATCATGTGCCCCAGTAATTTTCTTCTGCAATAAATTGAGGTTGTTATGCTCTTTAGGAATATGTGAGGCCTAATATCTTCTCATCTTGTTTTGCATTTTAAAATGGACATCACCCCTAGCTGGTGTGGCTCAGTGGATTGAGTGATGGACTACAAACCAAAGGGTCGCCAGTTCAATTCCCAGTCGGAGAACATGCCTGGGTTGTGGGACAGGTCCTTAAGAGGGGCCACGTGAGAGGCAATCACACATTGATGTTTCTCTCTCTCACTTTCTTCATCCCTTTCCCTCTCTCTAAAAATAAATAAAATATTTTAAAAAGATGAACATCAAAAATATTACATAGTGATGAAAAGTATACCTATGAGTAAAAGATCCAATGTCACTGTAAGATTTGCAGTTTTGTGCTCATTTCATAAAAAAATAATTTTTCAATAAGGACTGAACTATGTAAACTGATGCTGAAGCACATTGATCGACTTAACAGATATAAAACCTGGTGAATGAAGTCACCAAGAGTAATGATCTTGTGCCATAGGTAACACATGTAGTGTTTTTATTATTATTGTGTAATAATTTCCCAAGCTTTTTCTGTAAGGAACACTCTCTTGGCTAAGTAATTGGTATTTTCTGATGCATGTTTGTAAAGTATTGAGAAAAAATAAGTTTTGACTTCTGGCCAAGATGGAGGCATAGGTAGACACACTTTGCTTCCTTGCACTACTAAAAGAAGGACAAAAACAAATGTAAAAACAACAACAACCCAGAACTGCCAGAAAAACAAACTGTATAAAAGTCTGACAACCAAGTAGTTAAAGAAACATTCATCCAGATTGGTAGGAGGGATGGAAACAAGCAGCTGGGATGGAGAGGACATGTGTCAAGGCAGTGGCTGGAGGCCCTGGGTGGGTGAGGTGGCAACTAGTGGAGTAAGAGAGGTGGTGGCTGGAGGACCAGGGGGTTCCACATTTGCATGTCGATAAACCAGGATGAACAAATGGGGAATGAGACAGACCATGCAACCCAGGGTTGTAGCATGGAGAAATAAACTCTAAAAACCTCTCAGTGAAGAAAAAAAAAAACGGTGTGGGTTGAGGTGTCAGGAGAAACTCCCAGCCTCACAGGAGAGGTCAGTGGAGAGACCCACAGGGTTCTAGTATGTACACAAACCCACCCACCTGGGAATCAGCAACAGAAGGGCCCAATTTGCTTATGGGTAGTGGAGGAAGTAACTGAAATCTGGCCAAGAGCTGAGCAAGCAACATTGTTCCCTCTCAGACCCCTCCCCCCATATACAGTGCCACAATGCAGCAGTGTGGGCTGCCCTGCCCTGGAAAATACCTAAGGCTCTACCTCTTACTACATAACAGGTGTGCTGAGACATAAAAATATGGCCCAATGAAAGAATAGATAAAAACTCCAGAAAAACTACAACAAGCGATAAAGAGATAGCCAATCACCTATCAGATGAAGAGTTCAAAACACTGGTAATCAGGATGCTCACAGAAATCATTGAGTATGGTTGCAAACTAGAGAAAAATGTGAAGGCTATTAAAAGTGAAATGAAGAAAAATGTACAGGGAACCAATAATGAAGGGAAGGAAATTGGAACTCAAATCAATGGTTTGGAGCAGAAGGAAGAAATAAACATTCAACCAGAACAGAGTAAAGAAACAAGAATTTAAAAAAGTAAGCAGAGGCTTAGGAACCTCCTGGACAACTTTAAACGTTCCAACATCCAAATCATAAGGGTACCAGAAGGAGAAGAGGAAGAACAAGAAATCGAAAACTGATTTGGAAAAATAATGAAGGAGAGCTTCCCTAATTTGGCAAAGGAAATAGACTTCCAGGAAGTCTAGGAAGCTCAGAGAGTCCTCAAAAAGTAGGACCCAAGGAAGTACACACCAAGACACATCATAAATACATTACCCAAGATGAAAGAGGAGAGAATCTTAAATGCCACAAGAGAAAAGGAGATAGTTACCTACAAAGGGGTTCCTATAAGACTATCAGCTGATTTCTCAAAAGAAACCTTGCAGGCAAGTAGGAGATGGACAGAAGTATTCAAAGTCATGAAGGGCAAGGACCACCATCCAAGATTACTTTATCCAGGGAACCTGTCATTTAGAATGGAACGGCATATAAAATGCTTCCCAGATAAGGTCAATTAAAGGAATTCATTATCACCAAACCCTTATTATATGAAAAGTTAAAAGGATTTATCTAAGAAAAAGAAGATAAAAAATACAAACAGTAAAATGACATCAAACTCACAACTATCAACAAATGAACCTAAAAAACAAAAAGGAAATGGAACTAAGCAAACAAGTAAAACAGGAACAGAATCATAGAAATGGAGACCACATGGAGGGTTATTGGTGGGGAGGGGAAGGGGCGAGACTTGCGGGAAAAATACAGGGAATAAGAAGCACAAATGGTAGGTACACAATAGAGAGGGGGAGTTCAAGAACAGTATGGGAAATGGAGAAGCAGAAGGAGTTATATGTATGACCCATGGACATGAACTAAAGTAGAGGAATGCTGGTGGGAGGGGGGTACTGTGTGGAGGGGAATAAAGGAGAGAAAAAAATAGACAACTGCAGTAGCATAATCAATAAAACATGTTAAAATTTTAAAAAAGAATAAAAGGTTTCTGAACAAATGTCCATTTGCTATGATAAATTATAGCAGAACAGTATTTGAAATGCATTTATTTCTGTAGCAGGTTTCCCTAGATGGCCAATTAATTACCAGGTATAAAGGTATCTTTAAAGTCACTTTGAAAAAAAGGATAATAGTTATGGCTTATTGTTCTCATCTTTAACTTGCTCTAATAGTGCAGGTAGTATATACATCCCCTTAAAATTTGTCATTAAATACATGGTGTGAACTTTGATTTTATTTTCTTAACTTTTGTGCTTTAAGAAAAATAATTATATGCATTTTAACCATTGCTTAACAGTATATTTAAACCTATATAACACTATTCTCATTTAGTTTTATCATTACTGAAATATTTATATTTGGATAATTAAATAAATAGAATTACAATGAAGTGGAGATTATATTAATTTCCTTTTTTGTGTATTTTTCTTGGAATCAGATAATCAAATATTTACAACAATTTTTGGAATATATGTTTTGCCATACTAAATACACATTTTTGGTAAACATTAAAAATAACTAATACATTTACTAGTCATTTAGCCCCTATTAAACTGATCACAGAAAAGTTATTAATTTTTTCTTAAAGTAATTTAATTTGAAGTGTACCATGATAGCAAGACCTAAAAAATCCTTGCATGAGGAAATTCTTGAATCTTATTGATTTGATTTTGTATATCTAGAGCTAAGTCAGAATATGTCTATAATATAGCTAAGAAATATCCATAGTCATAGCAGAGGTAAGAGCATTTTCTGGGCTTAATATTATTACACATTTTCAATATTAAAGAATCAATGTAGAATGCATGGCTTGTAGTAGGCACTGGAGAAACTTTTCAAGAATGAATAAACAGACAAATTACACATAAGTTTTAATCACAATCATACATTTGGCACACTGAATGAAAGATTCACAAAAGGTTAGTCTTTTGAAAAAGCAGTTAGTGTACATAAACATCCAGGTGGATTCACATGTAAATCACTGATTATGATAAATATGCCTATATTTTAGGTTGATATTTCCTTTACAGCTAGTGTTTTGACTTTCAAGAGATATTAGCTAGCAAGTCTACTTACTAGAAAGGCACTTTCCACATTTTAGAAATTATTCCAACCCCTTCAGTAGTGTTTGAAATTTTTAAAAAGCCTCCTTAGTTGTCTAACTGATATTTGCCCTTACCAGGAGTGTTGGGCCTTTTTCCTTCGGGCTCATTGCTAATAATACTGCTATGAGCCTCTCACTTCATTAGCATTGATAAGGTCATTATTTCTCCACTGTTTGTGAGAGAGAAGACTATAGAAATTCTAGAGTAGAGTAGAATAGGGAACTCTTCTCATCAGAAAAAAGTGTGAATTTTTGATCCCATGTGCTCTTATCACACTGGAAAGCAAAGTAATCACAAATGCATATTGTAAAGAAGCCGAGTCCCTGTATCTTTAAAAATAGTTTTGATTGGTTTGGAATATTGCTGAGAAATAAGATTTAAAACATTTATAAAAAGTCGTTTCAAGGTAACAGGACTGTGCAGAAGATAATGAGGCTAGAAAACAGTGCACTTGATATGATAAACAATACATGGCCCTGAGGTAGTTTAACATAACTATAATAAATCCTATTGTTACTAGTGCTAAATAGTTAGCTTTTATATAGCATTTATTCTGTACCAGACCCCAGTTCTAAGTGTTTTGTATATCTTCTTCTTCTTTTTTTAAAATGATTTTATTGTATTTTCCATTATCATTTAGTCCCCGTATACTCTGCCCATCCCACGCCTCATGATCACCACACTGTTGTCCATGTCTCTGAGTCCTTTTACCTTTTTGTCCAATAGCTTAACTAATTTAATCTTTACAATAATCTACTAAGTTGCTGCTATCGTTAGCTTCATTTTATAGATAAGGAAACTGAAGCACAAAGAGATTGAACAGTTCTTCCTTGGTCAAAGAGATAGAAAGTAACAGAACCAGTATTGAAACTCAGAGACAGAGGGAGGTTCCAGAGTGTACTTGGTTTAAGTCCCAAAATGCCACTTTTATATGTGCCCCAAGTGCCACGTAGTATCCCTAAGCATTTCACTTAAACTCTCTGACCATCATTTTCCTCTTCAACTAAATGGAGCTAACAATGCCTACCACATGGGGTATTTATGGGTTAATAATTATACATTATAATGATGGTTGATATTCATTGAACTTGTGGTTTATGATCTTTGCTCTTGGAAAAGTGGTTAAGAGGGTTTTGTAGACAGGCTCTATTACAAACTTATGTTTTTCTGGAAAAGTATTTTATACCTTTATACCTCTGTTTTCTCATCCAATATGTGAAACACATTTCTACATTTTCAAAATAAAGATGGTAATAACTATTTAGTAGCTTTATTATGAAGATCAAACAAAATGATGTTAAAAAGTATTTAGCATGATTCCTGGCATATAATAATCACTCAATAACCCTGGCTGGTGTGGCTCAGTGGACTGAGCATGGGCCCACAAATCAAAGGGTCACCAGTTCGATTTCCAGGCAGGGCACATGCCTGGGTTGCATGCCAGGTTCCCATTAGAGAGCATATGAGAGGCAACCACACATTTATGTTTCTCTCCCTTTCTTTCTCCCTCCCTTCCCCTATTTCTAAAAATAAATAAATAAAATATTTTAAAAATAAGTAGTCAATAAATATTAATATTAATAATAACAATAGATAGGTGAAAATTTAGTCAGCAAGAAACTTAGAGAACTCTGGTTAAAACAGATGTAAAAATAGGCAATCAATATTATTGTCTCATGCCAGATTCTCACCAACTGAGAAGATAAAAATTCAATAAATAGTAACTACATGCTACATGTGTTAGCAAAATAGGCCCAAAGAAAGACCCACCTTTTATGTTGCTGTGGCTTAAAGGATTCTGCTTAGATACTGAGTAGTGGAGTGTCATCATTATTGGACATTCTGTTGCCCAAGTTGCTCGACTTGAAATGCACTGGTAATCATAGCAACAAAGGAATCAAAACAATAGCCTGGGTACCAGATAAATAATTGCACCATAAGCCTCAAAGTATTACAGGAAGACATTAGAAAGGTGAACCAGAACTATACAACTCTTATTCTAACCAATAGTCAATGAAAGAAAGTATAGTTAGGACTTTAAAACACATACATAGTATTGACCTTATTGGGATGGTTGAAGATATTCTAAAACTAATTTATGATGAAGATGGTACTATTCAATACATTTACTAAGATAATTAAATTTATGTACTTGAAATAAGTAAAGTTATGATATTCAAATATACCACAATAAAGTTGTTAAGAGACATATTTTTAAAGTAAGTTATTGGAATGAATGCCTATTCCTTCTATCATGTTTATATAAAGGAGAATAGAGAACTGAAAAGCACTAAGCACCTAATATGTGCCTACCACCCTTCTAAGTGTTTGACCTTAAGGCAGAAGTGTCAAACTCATTTTCACCAGGGGCCATATCAGCCTTGCAGTTGCCTTCAAAGAGCCAACTGTAATTCAACTCCTTAATAGTTAAGGAGTAGTTACATTTATGCAGTCCTAAAATTGCATTCGGCTCTTTTAAGGCAACCACGAGGTTGATGCGGCCCCCTGTGAAAATGAGTTTGACACCCCTGCCTTAAGGTGTCCCATTTTATACTGACAACATCATACAATGTTAGCATTATTACCTACATTTTACATATGAGTAGACTAAAAAATAGAGAGGTTATGTTTCTTATAGTTCATTTAAGTAAAAAGGGGTGACACATTTAGGTCTTTCAAAAACATTATGTAATATAATGAGAAGAACCCAAACTCTGAGTAAATGTAAATTTGATCTAATAAAGAGCTGTCTTTTAGGCCCTGGCTGGTATGGCTTAGTGGATTGAGCTCCAGCCTGCAAACCAAAGGGTGGTTGGTTTGATTCCCAGACAGGGCACATGGCTAGGTTGTGAACCAGGACGGGCCCCCAGTAGGGGGCTCTCAAGAGACAACCACACATTGATGTTTCTCTCCCTCTCTTTCTCCTTGCATTCCCCTGTCTTTAAAATTAAATAAATAAAGTATTTGTAAAAATAAAAAAGAGTTGTCTTTTAAACTCTTACTGAAAATTTTGTAAGAAATATTTTGGTATAAAACTTCAAGACTACGAAACATTGAATAAAAATATATTACAATGTCTGATGAAGAATTAATATGAATGTTGTGATCCATCACTACTAAAAAAAATTAGAGGACAGATAAAACAGTTTAAGTGAGAGTATTGGGTAAAGTTTTGTGAAGAATGGAGACAGATAAGAAGATATTCCACCTGAAATATCCTGTAAGGACAATGGCATTGGAAATAAAGTTGGTATGATATGGTCCAAAATACCAAATCATTAGTGTGAGCATATATCAAGTGAAACTGCTATACAAAATCATTTCAAAAAACAAAAAGTGGTTTGACTTTCACTTCTGTTATTTGTTTCCACTTATAAGTCTGTTTTCATTTTAGCATTGTTTACTCTTTCCCTCTTGTTTCTTAATAATTTCTTTTAATATATTTTATTATGAAAATTTCCAAATACATAAAATCATTGTACAGCAGAATATATATATAATTAACTCTCAGAATCAAATAATACTCAAGATTTTGCCAAACTTATTTTATCTATTCCCTTTTACTCTTTTTAGTAAATAAGTTTAAGGTCTATTATTAGTAGACTAAGATTAGGATGAAATAATATTCATAATTAGGGAAGATGGTAATGAGTTAGGTGGGAGCAGAACCCACTTTCCCATGCACACACTGAAACACTTAGTCAATCTACTGAGGAACAGAGTGAACATCCAACAGTACCCCAGCATATATGAAGATAGGAGACCACAAATTGTAGAGGGCATTGAAAAACCAGATGGTAAGGAGAGTGCTTCAGGACAATAAGGTCCCTGGATCTATCATGGGGACCACAGTGGCTGTAGTCCTGCCCCAGTGCCAGGGGAGTCTGCCACAAAGTTCTTGGGAGAGAGCTGGGTCAACAGCTCCCTCCCCTGCCAAACAGAGTTTGAACAGCATGAGGAGGGGGTCGCAGAGAGGGGAATAAGGATGAAGTGGCAAACACACAGGGACTGTGAGCACTCAAGGAGTCTTTGGATGCTGGTGGGGGAGAGTTGAGAGTTGGCCTGTGACAGGCTCTGACCCAGATAGTTCTTGGTCTGGTTGGAGAATTGGGCCATGTGAGAGGTCAAGCCTCTGTATGGACCAGCAGGCTTGAGCAAGAGGAATTTCTCAAAAAGAAAAAGTGAAAAAAAGAAACACTTGGCTGATGTTTGGGGAATTCTCCTGCAGCAGCCACTCCAGCCTTCTCCCCACCCAGCCACACAGCACTCCCAAGGTGTCACAGAAGGTCCTGTACACACTAATGTAGCCCTAGAAGAGTGCATGCCCAAATCTGAGGGACCAGAGGTGTCTTACCAAGTGCATACACCCACAACCGGAGGAGAGTTCCCTCTGTGGAAGGTCCCTGAGCCCACATCCAAATCCAGGGAGGGAGTGCCCACCATGGAAGGACTGGCACCCTCACCCGAAGCTCCAGGAAAAGTGTGCACTACTGAAGGCCCTCTAGCCTACACTCAAAGGCCCAGGGAAGAAGGTGAGCACCACAGAAGACCACATGTTCACATCAGTATCCCCAGGGAGACAGCATGCCTGAACCTGCAGGACAAGAGGCTGCTGGGGAACTAGGCTTGAGGATAACTGAGTGCTGATCAGGAAGCAAGAAAAGCAAAATCAATCACCCTTCTGCCTGCTGCAAGCAGGAAAGACCAGCAAAACTGGATTGGCCAGTTTGAAGACAGCAGGAGGCTTTTTTTTCTTAAGTAATTTTTTTACTATTATTTTCTAATCTCTTAACTCCTTCTTCTTCCCTTCCCTTCTTTCTTTTTTTATTCTTTCTTTGTTTGGTTCCCTTTTTATCTCTTCTTCCTTCTTCTTCTTCTTCTTCTTCTCTTTTTTTTTTTTTTTAATTCTCACAAGTGAGACAAAAAACCTGGAACTGTGAAAAGACTAGACATGGACCCAAGGAAGGGGAATCCCAACAGCTGAGACAGTGAGACAAATTCAAATTTTCTACTACAGAGAACTTGCAAGTTATTCCAGATTTATGTTATTATATTTTCATTATTCTTAAATCTTTGATTTTATTAATATTTTGTATGCTTCTTCCTTCTGTTTAGTCTTCTTCACTTGGATGGTCAAATTGCATTGTTTTCCAGGTTTCCCTTCTTCTTTTTTTCATAGTGTATTGATAATTTACTGCCTTTCACTTCATTTGTGTTCTATTAGCACACTACTATAGGTCCCATACTTCCTATTCTGGTTGTCCAGATCACATGGATTCTGTAATATGATTGTTGTTCCATTATAATTGTAAATAATTGCTGTTCCATGCAATTGTAAATACTACACAGCATCCATCCCAGATCTTAGCCCACTTCCCAGTTTCCTGAACTCTATTACTATTGTGGTTAGCTCCATTCTCTGACATACTACACCTATTTTCTATTCTTTACCTTCACTTTACCTCATAAACTGACCTCCCACAAGCTCACTGCCTTCTAGATCCAAATCACAATCCTTCCCAGCAAAAAAGTATCTTATCTTCATTCTATCCTTTCTAAAAAGTGGCTGTTGGGTGAAATATCATGGTTAATGCTATACATACCCAAAGGATCTCCTATCTCTTCTCTATGGGCTGGTACTGTAGTTATCATAGAATACACTCTTACAGTCTGAAACCGCTCTGCCTTCCACATCCAACTGATCACAAAAAACAGGAGGTGGAAGCCATAAACACCAGGATGCCTGCTGGAAGAGGAAACACCAAAACAAAGGAACCACCAACAGATAACAACAGAAGAAGGTGAAGGAGGGAGTGGAAGTCACATTAACTCAGCCCAGGATCTATCTGGAAATACAACTAAATAGTGGAGAAATTACACAAAGCAAACAACTGAACAAGAGCAAGAGAGAATCCTCAAAACCTGGCATACATGGAAGAACCACCTTCAACAGAACCTGCCCACATTTGCAAAAAATAATACAAAAAGTGGTGCACAGAGTGAACCTCAGTTAACCAGCTTGTGGGAAGGACCCACCAAAGAAAAACTCAACAGCAATCAAAACCAAAAGACATACACAGAGCAAGCATAAATGAAAGCCCAAGACCAGTGAACTTAGAAAACCAAGGAGAAGGCACCACTGAATCTCACAGGTATTCTACCGTAGAAGTTCACACCATACCAAAGGGAGTCAGAACAGATCAATTTAAGAAGCAGAGGCTAACAACAAGAGTCTCACAAACAATGGGAAGACAAATAAACAATCACCAAATGAAAGGAAAGGAGAAAACCTCAGAAAAAAAATGTTAAATGAAATAGAAGCAACTCAATTAACAGATATTAATATCAAAACAATTGTAATGAGGAAGCATAATGAGCTCACAGACCAAACACTACATAAAAATACAATCAATTCACTGTAAACTATATCAACATGAAAAAGGAAATAGCAACTATCAACAGAGACCAGGAGGAAATGAAGAATACAATTTTTAGCTGAAGAATACAATAGAAAGAATCAAAAGCAAGATCAATGAAGCAGAGGATCAGATCAGTGAACTAGTGGACAAGGTAGAAAAAAATATCCAGAAAGACCGAGAAAATGAAAAGTAGCTTAGAAAGAATGAAGAAGGGCTAAGAGAAATTCAGGACAACATGAAATGTAATAATATCCATAACATAGGTATACTAGAAGGAGGAAAAGAAAAGAAAATTATAGAAAACCTGTTTGAAAAAGTAATGATGGAAAACTTCCCTAATTTGAAGATAGAAAAAGTCACACAAATCCAGGAAACACAGAGAGTTCCAATCAAGAGGAGCCCAAGGAGGCCCACTTCAAGACACATCATAATTAAAATGGCAAAATTCCAAGACAAAGAGGGAATCTTAAAGGAAGCAAGGGAAAAATAAGAAATAACAAACCAGGAAGCCCCAATAAGGCTAGCAGCTGACTTCCCAATGGAAACACAGCAAGACAGAAGGGAATGGGAAGAAATATTCCAAGGAATGAAAACCAGAGGCCTGCAATCAAGACTATTTTATCCAACAAGGCTCTCATTGAAAATGGAAGACCAAATAATGAGCTTCCCAGACAAAAGAAGCTTCCAAGAACACATCTCTTCCACACCAGCTCTGTAAGAGATGCTAAATGGTTTCCTTTAAAAACAGGAAGAAAAGCAGTGAAAGAGAGAAGAACACAGGTGTAAAAAATGGCAATAAATAAGGACCTATCAATAATAACCATAAATGCGAATGAATTAAGCGCCCTACTCAAAAGATACAGAATAGCGGAATGGATAAGGAAACATGACCCAAACATATGCTGCCTACAGGAGACACATCTCAGAACAAAAGATCTACACAGACTGAAAGTGAAGGGTTGGAAACAAATATTCCAAGCAATTGGTCAGGAAAAAATACTGGGGTAGCAATACTCATATCAGACAAAATAGACTTCAAAAAAAGAGCCATAAAAGGAGACCCAGAAGATCACTTCATAATACTGAAGGGGAGAATTCATTAAGAAGACATAAACACAGAAAATATATATGCACTCAGCATTGGAACACTCAAATACATAAAGAAAATCTTAGAGGACTTCAAGGAAAATATAGACAGCAACACAATTATAGTAGGAGATTTTAACTCACCACTGTCAAAAATGGATAGATCTTTCAAACAAAACATCAACAAAGATATCATGGGAATGAAGAATGCCCTAGATGAAATAGACTTAACTGATGTATATAGAGCCCTTCATCCCAAAGAAGCAAAATACACATTCGTTTCAAATGCACATGGAACATTTTCAAAAGATAAACTACATGATAAGACAGAAAACAAGCTTCAGAAAATTCAGTAAAATTGAAATCATACCAAGTATTTTCTCCAACCACAAGGGACTGAAACTAGAAACCAACATCAAGGAAAAAAAACTAAATAACACTGTAACTCATGGAGATTGAATAGCATGCTATTAAACAATGAGTGGGTCAAGAAAATCAAGGAAGAAATAAAAAAAATTCTGGAAACAAATAAAAATGAACTCACAACATACCCAAACTTATGAGACACAGTGAAAGAAGTCATGACAGGAAAGCTCATAGCAATACAGGCCTACCTAAAAAAGATAGATAAATTTCAGATAAACAAACTAAACGTATGCTACAAAAACTTGAAGAACAACAACAAAGACAACCCAGAGCAAGTAGAAGAAATGAAATAACCAAGATAAGAGCAGAATTAAATTACATAGAGATGAAAAGCATAATTCTAAAGATCAATGAATCCAGCAATTTGTTCTTTGAAAAGATAAGCAAAATGGGCAGTCCTTTAGACTCATCAAGAAAAAAAGAGAGAGGACCCAAATAAACACAATCAGAAATGGAAGAGGAGAGATTACAACTGATACCACAGAAATACAATGGATTGTATGAAGAACTGTATGCCAAGAAATTTTAAAATCTAGGTGAAATTGACAAATTTCTAGAAAGTATAATCTTCCAAAATTGAATGAAGAAGCTAAAAGCCTGAACAGACCAATAACACCTCATGGAATTAAAACAGTAATTAAAAAGCTTCTGACACACAAAAGCCCTGAACCAGAGGGTTTCACAGGAGAATTTTACAAATCATTCAAGGGAGAGCTAAACCCAATCCTTCACAGATTATTCCAAAAACTTCAAGAAGATGGACGAGTGCCAAACTCTTTTTATGAAGCTAATGTCATTCTAATCCTGAAGACAGATAAACACAAAACAAAGAAACAAAACTTCAGGCCAATATCGCTGATGAACATAGATGCTAAAATCCTGAACACAGTATTGGCAAACCACATCCATCAATATGTTAAAAAGATTGTACACCATGACTAAGTGGGATTCATCCCAGGGATGAAAAGATGGTACAATATTCGCAAATCAATGAACATAATACAACACATAAAGTAAATGAAAGACAAAAGTCACATGATCATATCAATACATGTGGAAAAAGCATTTGATAATGTACAGCACTCATTTATGATAAAAACTTTCAGCAAAGTTGGAATAGAGGGAGCATTCCTCAACATAATAAATGCCATATATGAGAGACCTTCATCCAACATCATAATCAATGGGCGAAAACTTAGAGCTTTCCCACTAAGATAAGGAACAAGAAAAAAATGCCCACTTTCACCACTCCTATTCAACATAGTACTGAAAGTCTTAGCCACAGGAATTAGACAAGAAAAATAAATAAAAGGCATCCAAATGGGAAAGGAGGAAACAAAACCATCATGGTTTGCAGATGTCATGATAGTGTAGATAGAAAATCTTATAGACTTCACCAGAAAATTACTCGGCCTAATTAATGAATTTGGCAAAACTGCCCAATATGAAGTCTATACTCAGAAATCAAAGGCATTTTTGCACACCAATAATGAAACATAAGAAACAGAAAACAGAACAAAAATCCCATTTGATATAGCAACAAGAAAAATAAAGTACCTAATAATAAACCCAACCAAGGAGATAAAAGACCTGTACTGAGAAAACTATGCAACAGTGAAGAAAGAAATTAAGGAATATTCAAACAAATGGAAGCATGTACCATGTTCATGGATTGGAAGAATTAACAGCATCAAAATGGCCATACTACCCAAAACAATTTATAGATTCAATGCACCCCCTGTTAAAATACCCAACCTATTTCACAGATATAGAACAAACATTTCAGAAACTTATATGGAATCATAAAAGTCCTCAAATAGCTGCAGCAAATTAGAGAAAAAAATAAAAAGCATGAGGGATCACAATACCTAATATTAGACTATATTACAAGGCCACAGTAATCAAAACAGCCTGGTACTTGCATAAGAGCAGACACATAGACCAATGGAACACAACAGAGAACCCAGAAATAAACCCAAGGTCCTATAGTCAATTAATATTTGGCGATGGGGAAAGAAGAATAAATCAGAGCAAAAATAGCCTCTTCAATAAATGATGTTGGGAGATCTGGACAGCTACTTGTAAAAAATGATACTTGATCACCAACTTATACTATACTACTCCTCTTTTCTTATACTTATACTACCAACTTTTATCAAGGTGGATAAAAAACTTAAATGTAAGTTGTAACACCATAAAAGTCCTAGCGGAAAATAATAGCAGGAAAATCTCAGACATTCCATGCAGGAACATCTTCACAGATATGTCCCTTAAATCAAGGGACATAAAGGAAAGAATAAACAAATGGGAATTCAC
>PVKM010018631.1:0-24882 GCA_004027735.1 Carollia perspicillata | reverse complement strand
AAGGAGGAACACACCAAGGCACATCAGAATTACATTACCCAAGATTAAAATGAAGGAGAGACTCCTAGAAGCAGCAAGAGACAAGGGGACAGTTACCCACAAAGGAGTTCCCATCAGACTGTCAGCTGATTTCTCAAAAGAGACCTTATAGGCAAGAAGGGGCTGGAAAGAAGTATTCCAAGTCATGAAAGGAAAGGACCTACATCTGAGATTGCTCTATCAGCAAAGCTTTCATTTAGAATGCAAGGGCAGATAAAGTGCTTCTCAGATGTGGTCAAGTTAAAGGAGTTCATCATCACCAAGCCCTTATTATATGAAATGTCAAAGGGACTTATCTAAGAAAAAGAAGATAAAAAACAGGAACAGTGAAAGGACAGCAAACTCAAGAGTTATTAACAACCACACCTAAAACGAAAGCAAACTAAGTGGACAGCTAGATCAGGAGGGGAGCCACAGAAATGGAAATCACATGGAGGGTTAGCAACAGGGGAGTGGGAGGAGCGGGGGGAGAAGATACAGAGAATAAGTAGCATAGACAGTGGGGAGAAAATAGGGGGAGAGCAAGAGTAGAGTGGGAAATGTAGAAGCTAAAGAACTTATGACACATGGAGATGAACTAAGGGGGGGGATGTGGGTGGGAGGGGGTGTGCAGGGTGGAGGGCAATGAAGGGGAGGGAAATGGGACGACTATAATAGCATAACCAATAAAATATATTTAAAGGAATTTCATTCAGCCCTGGCTGGTGTGGCTCAGTGGATAGAGCGCTGTTCTGCACATCAAAGTGTTGCTGGTTCTGTTCATATTATGGTTAACATGAATTTCAATCTTCATCTTTGTTAAATGAATAGACTTTAAAAGAAAGTTCTGGTGACATTATCGCCTCATAATAAAAGCTACAACATCAAATGTTTCCTACCTTAAAATCACTGTATCATTTTGTCGATTCAAGTATCCTTCATTTGCAAGTAAGTCCAAACGGAAAAATCTATTATAACCCCAGCATTCTCCAACTTCAAAGTCAGATGCAAATTCTCGAATGATATTTTTTGTAGGATCATTGCAGGACTGATGAACCATTTCTACACGATATTCATATCTGAAATTGAAAAAGAGAGTATTAATATAGTTGGTGAACCAGAATAAAAAGCAGATGAGGTGATTACTTGAAAAGAAACTTATCAATATGTACAATTACGCTTCTTGCAGAAGGACTGTACTATGTACAAAGACAGCAGTGACATGAACGGGCCACCACAACACAACTGGCACTAGGTCCTTCTCTCCTCGCAGTGTTTATCTATACAGCAGGTACAAAACATCACCTCAGTAAATAAGTACGTTTGTATAAAATAGTACTTTCAAAGTGACTTTTTGTTTATTTTGGCAAATCTACATATTTTTTATGCAGCCATTACCTATTATTTCCTCACATATAAAAATTCTGCCATTTTCTTTGAGATTTTTCACTATACAATTTTAAAATAAACAAATTTTGAAATATTCTACTTCATTTTTCCAACTCAAGTTATAATAAATTAACGGTGCATTCAGAAATTCAAGCCTATAAACTTTTCCAGCAGAAAATGAGTATACATTGGGAAAGCCAATATATTCAGATTTCCCGGTCTTACAGAGTATAAAACTTTCAAGTCCTCAAACTCATTTTTACTAATAAAGCATTACTACCACAGAAAGAAAAAAAATGAAGAAATAAAGATAATTAGAAGGAACACTCAATATTAATGTGGACAAAAAAGAGGGTTCTGTGGAAAGTAACCTCGCAGGGTGATCTGATTCGTAAGTTCCTAAGTGGGCAGGCCATGGTGGTAGTCACACCCCAGGCCTGTAACTTCTGTAGTGGAAGGTTTTAAGTTATTCCGGTCCACTCTTGTGCGTCTAGGTCAGCACACCTAGAAGTAATAACCTTGGAAGGGGTTATTCGGCCTCAAGAGCACACAATCTTAACTATCCTTTCATCCACTCCCCTCCTTGCTTTCTCGACTCTTAAATCCCCTCCTGAATTTGAAACGCAGAAAAGTAGCTGCAAACCTGCTGTTCTTGGGAGCATCTGAAATTTTGTTCCCTAGCATACGTCTTCAGTTGGGCTCAGTAAATTTGTATGAAAATTTTCTACAAGCCTGGACATTCTAACATCGATAATAGCCATAAAAGTTACTCTTTTTTGGTGGAGATAAATTTTGTGTATGTGTTTTTAATTTTAGTACTATTTTGTATTAGTTTAAGGTATACAGTAAGGTAGAGGCGAATTTTTAAAAGAAAAACACAACAGCTCAACCTGATTATTTCTATTGGTAAAGACAAAAGAAAAAAATTACAACTCTTTACCTACAAATACCGTGCATATTTGTTTAAGTACTGCCAAATGATTTTTATATTAGTGTTTCTCACTGTACATTATCCAGACTGATGACACAAAAAACTAACCAAGATAGAAGCTGTAATATTTTGTCAGTCTGGATTTTATGGAAATTTTAAGGCCAGCTATGTACTACAAAGGGTACCACTGTATGTCCAGATATAAATCCAAATACTGATGCACAATCGATTTTGACAAGGGTGCCAAGATCTTTCAACATTAAAAAAAAGAGAGAGATAGAAGTCTTTTCAACAACTGATGCTGAGAAAATTGGGAGAGCCACATGCAAAGAATGAAGTTGGGCTCTGGCTGGTGTGGCTCAGTGGAGTGAGCGCTGGCCTGAGAACCAAAGCATCTCTGGTTATATTCCCAGTCGGGGCACAGGCCAAGGTTTTGGGCCAGGTCCCTAGTTGGGGGCACACAAGGGGCAAAACCACACATTGATGTTTCTATCCCTCTTTTTCTCCCTCCCTTCCCCCCGCCTAAAAATAAATAAATAAAATCTTAAAAAAAAAATGAAGTTGGAACCCCATCTATAAAAATTAACTCAAAATGGATCAACAATCTAATAAATGTTAAGGGCTAAAACTATAACTCTCAGAAGAAAACATGGGGATAAATCTTTGTGAATTCAAATTTGGCAACTGATTTGTAGATTTGACTCCAAAAGTATAAGCAACAAAAGAAAAACTAGGTAACTTGAATTCCATAAAATTTAAAAATTTTTGTGCCAAGGACATTATCAAGAAAATGAAAAGATAACCTACAGAGTGGGAGAAACTATGGTCAAATCATGTACCTGATATGAATTTAGCATACAAAATATATAAAGAATTCTCATAACAGTTCACCAACAAAAAGACAAACAACCCAATTTAAGAATGGGAAATGTAAAAAGTTGTATTACAAAAGCCACTCAGATCAATGAAGTTGATCTTAGTGATCGACTTCACTGGATCACTAAGGAAATGCAAATCAAAACTGCAATGAGATACCACTTCATACGCACTAGGATGTCTACAAAATACAACTATAAATGAAAAATAATTAAGTGGTGAGGATGCAGAGAAATACGAATTCCTGTAAATTGCCGGTAGGTATACAGAATGGTACAGCCACTGTGGAAAACTGTTTGGCAGCTCCTCAAAATGTTAAACACAGAATTACCATATAACCCAGCACCTAAATTCCACAGTTAGGTATGTATTTTTTAAAAAATGAAAACATATGTCCACATAGAAGCTTGTGCATGAGTATTTACAGCAGGATTATTGGTAACGGCCAAACGACAAAAACAACCCACATGTCCATCAACAGGTGAATGGTTCAACAAACAGAGGCACACATCCACAATGGAACATCATCCAGTCAGTCACACGAAGGGATAAAGTTCTGATACTGCTTCAACGTGGGTGAACCTTGAAAACACTGTGCTAAGCCAGTATAAAAGGTCCAACATTATATGAACTTTTACATGAAATATCCAGACTAAGCAAATACACAGAAAGAAAGCAAAGTATATATTGTAGTATTTGTCTAGGAATGGGGGAAGGGGGAAATGGGCAGTGCTTACCGAATGGGATGGGGTGTTCTAGGGTGAGGAAAACATTCTGAAAACTTAGAGAGGTGGTACTGTACAACAATATAAATGCACTCAATTATGGTTAATTATATATCATATAAACTTCACCTAGAAAGTAAACTTCTTACTATTTTAAAAATGAGTCGTGTCCCTGATTGGGTAGCTCGGCTGGTTAGAGCGTCATCCTAATACTTCAAGGCTGAGGGGTTCAACCCGTGGTCAGGGCACATGATGAATGCTTAAACAAGTGGAACAACAAATCAATCACTCTCTCCCCCCACCACCTCTCTGAAAGCAATGAAAAAATGTCCTTAGTTGAGGATAAAAATTTTAAAAAGTAATGAAAACCCAAAACTCATAGAAAAATAAGAATTCTAAAAAATCTGAGAGAAAGACATTAATACAGATGGTCAAATACAACCAGGATCAAGACAGGTAGAAGTTTAAAATCAATATAAACGTTTTTTAAAAATCAGTTCTTTTGAAAGAAAATGCATATAATGTCTGAAAAAAGACCATTCTTTTATCTGCATTAGTTCTTTACAATCATGGCAAATATAAAGTTATATTTCTAATAAAGATGGCAATTAATACAAGTTAAAATATTAACATAGTACCTCAACTCCAACCTTACATAAAACTAAAACCTTAAATTTGAATATTTGAATTTAAATTCTTTACTTCTATCAAACCAAAAGCCTGGATAAATTTAACTGTTAAAATTTTTAGTCTCATTAAAATTACTTCCTCTGAAAAATTCTCTTTCCTTCAAACAACTCAGAGAAATTCCTTTCTCTAAAACAAGTCATTCGGCATACACCGTTACCAGTCAGTTCCATGGTGCCACTCAGGTGCAGATTTCCTGAAAGCCCGCACCCACGTACGCTCACACACACCCATTATGTAGAGAAATGTAAACATGCTATAATTATGAAAGTGCTTCTGCAGGGTCCCAGGTGATATTAAAATGTGGATAATGATATAGCAGTTTTTATTCCACATTTTGACAGTTAAACTCTTAATTCCATAATTGAATGACATTTCAATATTTAATGAAAAAGTATCACTACTCTTCTCTAAAATTACTGAAGTGTTAAGAGAATTAACGGATAAGAGAATCTGCTTCTTTCGGAACAGAACAGTCTTATTAAGATAATGTCTAACAAGTACACAAATTTTAATCTTTTTCAACCTTAGTATCGTGAATGATAATATTTCATTATCACTAATGTTATTGCTGTTTGTAAGACAATATAAACTTTTAAGTTACTGAAGTGTACACAGTCAACAATAAAAGCACCAAGATGAAACCAAAGACAACAGAAAAGTCACAAAACCTCTGTATCAGTTAAGAGAGAAAGGAGAATCTTCCCAAAGCAAGAAATAGAGGTAAATCAAGAAAGAGATTAATCGAGAGACAGAGAAAGGCCCAGATTAATGGTAGCAACAGGGACACGAACAAAATGCCATTATCACTAGACTGGTTACAGGAATTCTGCCCAACATCAACCTCTTCTCATCACGAGAGCTGATTCTCAGGAAATCAAACAGAGCCTGGAGGTTAAGGACAAAAAATACAGAGACAGAGAAACCATCCGTGGTAAACAGAATGATGTTTAATAATGCTAAACTTGAGTGAATAACTTTACTAAGACACTGTAGTCCCATCTGTGAAATGGGTGTGCTAACAGAACCAACAGATTACAAGGTGGAAACAAAGCAAAGTAAGTTATGTAAAGTGCAACTTTCAACCAGTGTGCTGCAAGATTTTTTAAAACATGCAATACCTGACTATTTCTTTAGTCAGCAGCACTGACCTCTTTTCCCTTAGACTGTCAAGTCAAAAAATGACAACAGCCAACACAACAGCCATCCAGTGTGACTAAATCAACATCATACCTATTTTTTTGTCAGACTGACTAATACATGATTTGGTGTGCCACAGACTTTCGGCAATTAGTTCATGTGTGTCATGAGATGGAAAAGGTTGAAAATCGTTCATGTAAAGCATAGTGCACACTACAAAGCACACATTCAGCTCTTAGAATAACAATATATACAGTTAAGTCCACTGTTTCAAGTCACACAGCAGAACTGGAGCAGAGCTCTGACTGAACACACCTACAATTCAAAACCAGGATCCTTTCCATATCACCACGCATTTTCAGTCAGACGCACTAGTGGTGACAAGCATATTCAGTTACAGTCAGTCTACACCAGACGTGGCTGAAGTGGAGGCCGTGCGCCCCTAGGGGCCAGTCCTTACAATCCTGTCAGAGCCAGAAAGTCAAAACCATTTTCAAAATGCTAGATGTTATTTGCCTTTTATACTCTGTTGACATTTGCATCAACGGTGCAAGAGCAATGATGGTTAAAATGTAGCAGTAATTATTACATTATTCATCGCCACACACTTTCAGATGAGAAAAAACTGCTGTTTTTCAAGAATATCTTTAATCAAGTAGTAAAAAATGATCGATGTTATTAAGCTTCAATTCTCGGTGTCACAAAATGGAAAGCATACATAAAGCATCTGCGCCGAATCCCGGTGTGCAATGGTTGTCTTGGAGAAATCTCTTTGTTTCAGAGTTACAAGCTCATCAGTTACTTTTTTCTGTGAAACATGAGATTGAAAGATCTGACAAACAAAGGGTATTCAATTGTAGACATCTGACAGACATTTCTGGATCAAAACAACTATGGAAAAGAACTGTCCATATTTGTTGTCAATGATAAAACATAACCTTCTTAAAAATTGTAATTCTGGGAAATTTATATGTGCCACATGAGCTTAAAAGCTTTCTAATACTTTAGACTTTCCAGATGATATCAATGAATGTGATTATTTGATATTGCAAATGAAATATGTCAACTGCATATTCAGTAAACCATTCGTTTCCAAATGATCAATTCATGATTATAAAATCATGCACAAATAAAAGATCCAATACAAGACAAAACACTGGAGTTTTTATTGTTTTTTTTTTTTTTTGAGTGAACAGCTTTCATAAAGTATAACTGAATAAAGCTAAACATATTTTAAGTATGTAACTTGGTAACTTTTGACATGTATACAGTGTGGGACAAAAGAGGTTTATGGTTGTTTGTATAGAAAAATAATAATGAGTAGTAAATAGTACAAGAATATACTGTGTTCTGCATACTCACAGCTGTAAACCTACTCTTGCCCCACCCTGTATGTTCATGAAACCACTGCCATCAGCACAATCGAGATACGAAACATATCCCTCATGTCCCAAAGTTTCCTCTACCCTGGCTCAGTGGCTCAGTTGGTTGGAGCATCATCCTGTACACCAAAAGACTGCGGATCCAATCCCTGGTCAGGGCACATGCCTAGGTTGCAGGTTCAGTCCCCAGTCAGGGCGAGTACGGGAGGCACTCAACTGATGTTTCTCTCATATTGATACTTCTCTCTCTCTCTCTCCCTTCCTTTCTCTCTAAAGTCAATCAACATATCCTCAGGTGAGAATTTAAAAACATCAGTTAACATCCTCAGGTGAAAATTTAAAAAAATCAATTATTCTTATGGTTGTGGGTTTATTTCTAGATTCTCCAGAGTATTCCACTGATCAATTTGTCTATCCTGATAACACTATTTGTCTTAAGCTAATATGATAGCTTTATAATAATGCTTACAATCATGCAGTTTTAGCCCTCAAATTTTGCTCTTTTGGTTGCAATGATTTTCTATTGTTTTTGTTTTCCTTTCACTGCATTCTGCTTCAATCTTTGTTTTCCTTTCCGCCGCTTACTTTTAAGTTCATTTTTTTCTAGTTTAACAGGGTAGACACTGATTATTAATTTGCAACCTTTCTGCTATAAATTTCCCCCTATTACTTTAGCAGCATACAAAAAAATTCTGGTATGTCAGGTTTTCATTTTTAATCAGTTCAAAAAACTTTTTTATTTATTTTTTTTTAAACTTTATTTATTTATTTACTTTTAGAGAGAGGGGATGGGAAGGAGAAAGAGTGGAAGAGAAACATCAATGTGTGGTTGCCTCTCCTGAGTCCCCTGCTGGGAACTGGCCTGCAACCTAGGCATGTGCCCTGACTGGGAATCGAACCGCAATTGTTTGGTTTGCAGGCCCGTGCTCAATCCACTGAGCTACACCAGCCAGGGCATCAGTTCAAAAAACTTTTAAAAAATCCCTTATGATTTCCTCCCTCTTTGATCCAGAGATTTAGAAAAGTATTATTTAACTTTCAAATATTTCAGATTTACAAAATCTGTTATTAATATCTAAATTAATTCCATTATGGTAAGAGAACATACTTTGAATGAATTAAATCCTTTTGAATTTATTGAGACATATTTTAGGTCCCAGAATATGATCTATCTTGATAACTATTCTTTACCAAAATAAGAATAATTTTAATTCTGCTATTGACACAGTAGATCAAACATCATATAAATATCAATCAGGTCAGGTTGTTTAATAGTGTTCAAATGTACCACATCCTTGATGATTTTATTCCTATTTGTTACCCAATTGAAAAAAATAGTTTTTGTCTATTTCTTCTTGTATATCTATTAGCTTTTGCTTCATGTATTTTAAAGATCTCTTATCAGGGACATAAACAGAAATATTTAGAATAGTTCTACATTCTCTTTGTTAGTTGATCCTTTTATTTCTATGAAATATACTTCTTTATCTCTGATGATCCTCTTTGCTTGAAATCTTTGACATTAAAAGAGCAATTCTAGCTTGCTTTTGTCTAGTACTAGTATATCTTTATATTTATAGTGCACTTCTTGTGGGCAGTATGTACTTTTTTGTTTTCTCCAATCTGACAATCTTTCCCTTTTAATTAGGGTGTTTAGGCCATTTACATTAATATATGTTGATATTTGTTCCATATGTACTTTATTACCTACTACACCTTTTTCTGCCTTCATTAAGTTTGCATTTTACTCCCTTACTGCTTTATTAGCTGTATGTCATCATTTTAGCAGTGGCTTTATACTTTATCGTTGTGGTAGGCGGAATGATGTCACCCACCAACCCAGCCCCCGAGATGCGGAGCCACATCTTACTCCCTGGAACCTGTGACTGTTACCTTTCACGGCACAGAAGGGCGTAAACAGCTGTGATTCAATTCAGGATCTTGAGCTGAAGGGACTACATACACTGAATTATCCATGTGGACACGAAATATAATTACAAGTGTCCTTGTAAGAGGAAAACAGACGAAGATTTGACAGACAGAAAAAGACAAGGCAATATGACCTGTAATCCTCTCAGATGGTTCTTTCCCCAAACTCAGGTTCTGGTTTTCTCACGAATGAGACCTGATGGGTCCTCTGCTGAGCCCTTGCAGGGAATTCCTACAGATCTCTGGAGCTCTCTGCCTGTGCAGAGCTCTCCTCTGTTATTCTGTGCAGTACACTGTAGCTACACTGGTCTTCCTGGACACTCGGCACCATCTCCTCAACTCAGGAAGCCTGTCGGACTCGATATCAGTTTCCCCTCCTATGGTAGAGCCTGAGAACTCTCTCAAGGCTGTTAATCTGAGGCAACCATAGAACTCAGTTGTCTATCTCTTGTCTATTGAAAATTGCTATCATTTGTTGTCTCATGTCCAGTGTCTAAAAAAAGTTATTTTCTTTTTTGGTTGTTGCAGGAGAAAGGGTAACTCCTGTTACTCCATCATAGCTGAAAGCAGACAATTCATATTGAACAGACTTTAATGTAAAGAGTAAAATAAAATATGCTGCTATGGTTTCAGATTCCACATCACAAACCAAAATAAGCACTTGTTCAATTTTGGCGTACTATCCAACAAGAGCCACAATTATCTAAAACTGCTTTTAAAAACATTTCTCCCTTTTTCATTGAAAGAAAAAAACTAACTTTGGTGATGATGGTAACTAGACATTGCTAGTAATCATTTCTCAGTGTATAAAAATATCAAATCATTATAATGTACACTTGAAACTAATGTAAGTTAATTACAGCTCAATATAAATAAATAACAAATAAAAAATATTTCTTCTTAATGAAAAGTAGATTAGTGGTTGCCAAAGACAAGGAGAAGAGGAAGAGGAATGGGAGGTGAGTGCTCATGGGTATGAGATTTCTTTGTGGGATGATAAAAATGTTTTAAAATGAAGTATCTGTGATGGTTGTAGAACTTGGGGATGATACAAAAACCTACTGAACTGTACATTTATTTATAAGGTAAATTTGTTGGGATATAAATCAGATCTCATTAAAAAAAATTCCCAACTACATGACATTCAAAATCTGTGAGACTAGATTTTTATGTATACTTCAACCAAAACAACTTCTTGCACACGAAATAAATACAAAAGCAAATCTGAGAATCCAATCATATTCTTTTTAAGCTATATCAAGATATCAAAAAATGCAGAATACAATTTTTTCACTGAGTATTCTGCTTCAGAAAGTTTTCTCAAGAAAATGCTATTTATGTTAATATACAATAAGTTATTATATTCAAGTTAATATAAATTTTTCTCTTTTTTTGATTAACCTGTAAACCAGAAAGTAAGGCGAGTGGCTATTGGTAAGCCACTCCTCTCCCTCCTCACGTTTTTCCTGAGAGTATTTATTGTTATTTTTTTAAGTCTCTATCCATCATCATCGATCCACTCTATACCCTCCCCTCACTCCTCAGTTTTAACTTCTAATTCAGAAAATGTCAACAGATATAGCCCCCATAATGAAAACTCCTTGGGGTTCCCAATATATATTTTTATATAATTTATTATTTTTTTAAATACTCAACAAGAACACACTTATTGATTTTAGAAAGAGGGGAAAGGAGGGAGAGAGAGAGGGAGAGAAACATCAGTGTGAGAGAAACATTGATTGGTTGCCTATCCCACATGCCACAGTCAGGGACAGAACCCGCAGCCTTTCGGTTTACAGGAAAACACTCCAACCAACTGAACCACACTGGCCAGGGCCTAATAAATTTGCAGAGTATAAGAGTCCTGAAGCCATACAATTTGAGAACTGCCATTCTATGCCATTATACCATTCCCAGGACTGCATACCAGTGTATACCTTCACAAAATAATACAGTAATTAACAAAATAGTTAAAAAATATTAAGAATGTATATAAACTCACACTAAAGTTGATTATGTAATTGTATGTCTTACTTGGAAGTTTCAGGCAAGCCAGCTGAGAGTTCCAGAAACACAGATAAGTAGTAACCACGAACAACTCCATTTCCATCCTTAAAATTAAAAAAAAAAAAGTAGTTATAGAAATATACACTCCAGATCAACTTAAACTAAGCACACTTAAACAAAAATACAGAGTAATATCTCATATTTAATTTAGAAAGTACTTTTGGTCTCAAAAGCAATGAGAAATAATAAAAAGGCCAAAAGATTTGAGTCTAACAATTCGAAACTTTTGTACATTAAGAAAAACATATATAAAAATATCAATACCTAATATAAAGAGTTAAGAGTTTTAACATACACAGAATTCTTAAAAATCAATCAAGAATAGCCCTGGCTGGTGTGGCTCAGTGGATTGAGGGCCAGCATGTGAACCAAAGGGTCAGCAGTTTGATTCCCCGTCAGGGCACATGCCTGGGTTGCAGGCCAGGTCCCCAGTTGGGGGTGCACAACAGGCAACCATACATTGATGTTTCTCTCCCTCTCTCTCTAAAAATAAAAAAATAAATAAATAAAATAAATAAATCAACCAGGAAAAGTAACCCCCCCAAAAATAATGTAAAAAAAACCCACTGAATTTCACTAGGAATAAAACAAAAAATAGTATTTACATTTAATACCAACAGAGTAAAATTAAAAAAAGGTAACACTTGATGTTGAAAGTAATAACATCATTTCTAGGTTTTGTATGTTAACGTTATAGTCATATAAGGTTCTGCCTGGAGATTGAGAAGTAGTTTAAATTTCTACCCAGTACAGAATTTTACAAAGATGATTATTCCACTACATATGTCTCTAGTAGTTTGTTTACATGAGTACTTTTTAAAAGGATACACACCTCTACCCAGTTTATCTCCACGTATGGTCTTAGGCTCAAAACAAACAAACAAATAAAACACCTATAAAATGTACAACATAAAGACTGAACTCTAAGGTAAACTGGAATTTTGGGTGACAATATGTCAACATAAATTCACCAAATGTGCCTATGGCTCTGATGCAGGATGTGCTGATAGTGGAAAAGGCTATGTGTGCATGGGGTCAAGGGGTGTATGGAACACTCTGTATTTTCCACTCAATTTTGCTGTTAACCTAAAACTGCTCTTAAGAATAAAGTGTACTAAATAATTTTTAAAATAAATACAGATTACCCATCCCCAGAAATATCCATTTACATTTACCTGTGTATTTCCTAGCTCTGTTCACTAAGAAGGCCTAGAAACAGTGACCAACCTGATAGAAATGAACATACCGACTGCCCAGTTACATCTTGAAATACAATTTCCCCACTGAAATAAATCAGGGTTATTTGGATAAAATGGCCAATTTCAAGTACGGAATAAAAAAGGCACAAGATGAGCCCAGGACATCTTGCCATGGAAGAAACAAGGAAGATAAGAACGAAGCTCAACTACGAGGGCCGAAGTAAAGTGACACAGAAGCCAACATGAAGAGACTAAATGTGTGTAAATCGTAAGTTCATAAACATTTTTTAAAACCTTAATTAACCACTTTCAGAGAATAATAAGGAAAACTGGTTAATAACAGGAAAGAATCCTGCCTCTTCTACATGAACTGCTATTTAGTAACTAAATAATAAAGGAAAGCATCTCTTTATAAAAGTTTTATAACAAATAAATGGAAAAAATAACACGAGAATATTGCTGTTTTGCAGTGACAGATGTAGGTGATGGGCATCAAGAGCCGCCAATATCGCAAGAAGAGATGTGAGTAGCCATCATGTGACTAGAGAACCACGCTGCTGCACACATTCTCGCCATAGGAAAAGACTGTGTATCTCATCGTGCCATCCGACCCAGCGTCAATTTGCAGAAAATACATAGATGTAAGGAACATACGGAAATGCACAATGAGTGTGCGATCAACAAACGTGTTCTGATGGCTTTTTGTATTTTATTTTTAAAAAGGTTTTTAAAATTAGAATTTTAAACATGTCTTCTAAAGATAAGTATGTTCCTTCAAACAGTAAATAAGAGTTTTCAGTATGTCAGGGTTCATACTGTTCACATTTAATTTATTTTCCCATAACATTAGTAATAGAACTCATAAACATTAAAATTGTTATTAATTTCTTACTTCACCAAAAGAGTGAAGCAGTGTTTCAGGGTTTCTTACAAAACCCTGAAAGAAAAGATCTTGGGTTTAAAAAAATTACTGAAAGTATGAAAAACTTACTGGGTAAACTTTTAACCTCCAGCAAAGTCCTGAAACTTGAAGAGGTGGACTGTAAACAGGGTCTGCTCTCTGGCGCAGAGTGCTAAAATAGTAATAATAATAGTAATAATAATAATGATGATGATGATCACCACCACCACCACCAAATCCCAAGGTCAAAACCAACCCAACCACTTTATTTGTTACTTATTTCAAGCCCTGGACAAAGTTAAAAGAAGGTGACTAAGTGAGATGACATTGGGCAAATTTATATACACTGCATCCAGAAATGAAAGAAAATTTAGTTAATATTGAAATACTCAGCAGTATCTTTTCAGTTTCATGTTAAAAACACCCTCAAAACTGTGACATTTAAGAGAAAGAAAAAAAATAAGTATCCTGAATTTAATTACCACTTCAACAAGAAGTCTTTCATCATTAAATTAGAAAATAGAAATGTTTCTCTTCCCATTTCCCTGTAGTATAGTTCTCCTTTTATTAATGGAAAAATGAAAGAACATGTGTTAAAACAATGTATAAGGGAAATCCTTGGAAAGTTTGTATTTTAGCCACAAAATTATCCCATAAGAAAAACAAATTAAATATGCAGTGATATGTAAATTCTTAGTTTGGCCTTATTTTGATCATTTTCACCTGGAATTTTCCTCTCCAAGGCAAGACCTTATATTCTCAGTATGTGGCCCCTGAAGACAATTTCTTAGGACCTTTCTGTTTTAAGATTTTTGGTTCTAATCTTAGAGGAAAAGTAGTAATGGTGGGTAAAGGACTCGTTGATCTCCATCAATCTCCACCATCCCATTCGTCCCACTTACCAAAGGCTAAGTGGACCCGCTTGTTTAAAACATGGTTCCTTTGCCCAAACTAGAGATCCAATCTGTGCTGAAAAAATAATCCAATCCAAACAAATGACCACTGTGTTTCCAACAGGCAATTTGTTTCTTTTAAGACAGCACTCAGTGTTAGAGTTCATTACGTCTATACCCTACCCTGGAATAATACCTTATTGGCTCTTAAGTATACATACAAAAATCCCGATTTTTCAAAAACTCTTACCTGAAATTCTCTAAAACGAAAGTAGCTGAATCATAAGATGGTACCAATTCACTAAAAAAGAAGCAAAGGCAAAATAATATTATTTGGCTTATGTAAGCTTAAAATTTCAGTTAGTTAGAAAACAAAGTTAAATCCCTCAGTAATATCTTAAAAACATTATTAAACTAAGTCCCTAGGAAACATTTTTAAAACCTTATTAAAAATAACATTAAATCAAATAAATTCATAAAATCTTCAAAAGGTGACATCAAAAGTTTGCAGTGAAATTGGGGACTCAACAAATACTTTATATTTTAAAAGGCAATATATTATAAAGTATTAAAATGAGTATAAGAGATGTTTAAACAGTACTCATAAAATACGAAAAGGAAGAAATTGATGCTTAGACTGGAAACCTGTAATATGGGACCAATATAAACAGATTTAAAAACCAAAAGAAACAGCAAGAGCTAAAGACATCACAATAAATCCCCAAACTTACTTCTTCAAAACAAATTATGAGGAATACTAACAGCCCCTAGCATTTACTAGCAAACAAACCTACACAATCTTACAGGATAAGAACACATAATCACAAAGGGGGCACCCGTAGGATGGACTAGCACATTAACAGTTTCTTGGCAAAGCAAGACGGCCTCAGGCAACTTTAGTGTCACATGGACTTCTCCAAAGAGACGCAAACTGCAATCCCAGGAGACAGGCACCACGACAGTCCACTGAGCTGCCAACTACGCTCACACCACGTGAACAGTCTGTGGCTCTGTCACGCGAGTACCACTGACGTCACAGTCACTAAACATTTATGACAAAGACACTGTCATACACAGTACTGTAACACAATGTTGTACATTTAGTATATAAAACTATAAACTTACCAAACAGATAAACTGCAAGATATTTCACATCTTCAGATACATTTTCTCAAGTTCAAGTCATGAAAATTTGTGATTACCAAAGTAAGATATGTATAAGATACATCCATATCATTTTCACACTGATAGTGCATAAAAAAACCAATGGTTTGCCAGTAAAAATATAGATTAAAAAATACACAATTCTTCATCTTAGTGTAATTATGTGCAGCTGAACAGCTCACATCTGTTTCACCCCCTTCAGAGGTTACTGCAATCGTACTGGTGTCACCACTCTGCCTGCAAATGAGGTGCATTCCGCTTTATCTTCTCAGTTTTCTTTACTTCTACACTACGCCTCCTCTGCTCTGGTCTTGATCACCGAATTCATTCCTTTTTTAAAAATTCTATCATTTAAATTCTATCTCAGGACCCCTATAGTCTCATTTCCTACAATGCCCCAACAACAGCCCTGCAGATTATGACTGAAACCATTTCCTTGCTGTCCTCTAAACATAGCAGCTCTCATAATATGCACGGTTAGGGTTCATGTGTACATATCCTATTCCCATCTACCCAATAAAATCCTAACTATCTTCCAAGGTCTTTTCAGAATTTCTGATCTCAGTACATAACTGAGTAACACATACCAGAATTTAATGTACAATTATCTACTATTTAATATGAAATCAGTAAAATTATTAGTTCCTCTCCCACGTCTCCTATGTAGCACCTGTAATAGTGCCAAGCATGCAGTCTTTAATAAATAACACTGCATTTGTTTAATGACCCTTTATTCTCCATAATAAGAGTCATAGTTTGTGACTCCATCACCAACTATCAACAGACAGAACTTAATCCAGTCCTATGATCTCAAAGCTTAGAAACACCACTGCTTTGCACACCTGAACTTCGGTATGTAACATAATGTCAGTAAGTGCTGGCCTTTCTTATTTGGCCCTCTTTCTTCGCTGATCAATACATCAACAGACAAACACCTGTGTCCTGTATACTGCCACTCATAAACTAAGTTTGAAATAAAAATTATGGTTAATTTATAAGCCAAAACTTCCAGTAAGACAGTTAAGTGTTGCTGGTGAGAGGGGTGACCTTTACACCCATGGAAAATGCCCTAATTATCAGACTTGTAATTTTTAAAATTTTTTTTTGGTGGTTTCCTCTTTATTGAGTGCCTCTGCCTTCCCCCTCCTAATTCCACTCCCTTTCATCTACCCAAGAAAGAAGGTGGTGAAAAGCAAGGGACTGTTGGGGTTCTGAGCTCCTGGGTGGCTAGACAGGGAACAGAAACCAAACCGTCACTGGGTATGACACAGACTGACACTCAAGAAGTCTAGAGCAGAGCTGCCTGCCAAGTGGTATCAAGAGAGTAGTTCGCTTACATCAGTGGGCCCCAGACTTTCGTGCAGAATAACTCAGGATGCTTGACATTCATCTTCCAGATACCACTCCCAAAGACTGGCAAAGAACAGGCCTGGAAATTTGCATTTTTGGAAAAACACTACAGACAACTCTGACACAGGTGATCTATGTACCATACTTTAAACTGGAAAACACTTATTTTTATTTATGGTATTTATGTCAAAACTGGTTCCATTCCACTGGTAATAGAATGGTTCAAAAGAAAAATCTCCAAAACTGAAATGAGTGACCATATTTTCAAAGAGGCAGCTTTGGAATCTTAGTGAACTTCTTAGTTCACCCAGATTTACTTAATAGCACACACCCAGTTTTTTAAATAATATTCAGTGTTTTAAGAAAATATGAATGTTGCATCTAGTTCCGAAAGAAACAAAGACTTATCATTCAGTGAGAATTACCCGAGTTCTCACCAGAAAAAGTTTGACCTTCTGTTTACAGAACTGTAGGTGGCCATGACCCTCAGGACTGCGCCTGAGATAAGGAGCCAGGGCTTACACCAGTGATTCTAAAACTAAAATTCTGCCCCCAGGAAACATCTGGAAAGGTTTTTTGTCACAAATGCAAAAGAAAAATGCTTCCGGTGCTACATCCTACCATATACAGGAAAGCTCCCTCCACCCCACAAAAAAATTATCCAGCTCAAAATACCAGCAATGCCTAGGTTGAAAAACCCTGGCTTATACCAGTCAGGTAGGTATAAGTGTAAGGTGAACTAAAGGCTGTCACACCAATATATTTCTCTGAAGCAGTAGTTCAACTTCCCGACTTGGGAGTAAGCTAAGTAGAGTTAAGAAAACACTGCAAATACCTACCTGTATCCAGTGTTATAGACTGAATTGTGCCCCCCAAATTCGTATGTTGAAACCCTATCCTCCCAGGTAACTGTATTTGGAGACAGGGCCTTTAGGGAGGTACTTAAAGTTTAATGAAGCTACAAAAGCAGGACCCTAACCCAATATGACTCCTTTCTTCAGAAGAGGAAAAAACACTAGAGACTGAGCTCTGTGCATGCAGAGAAAAGGTCACGTGAGGACACCGTGAGCAGGCAGCTGTTCACCAGCCAAGAAGAGAGGCCTCACCAGAAATCAAATTTTCTAGCACCCTGATATTAGACTTCTTTCCCACCAAACAGAGAAAACCTTCTGCTGTGTAAGCCACGCAGTCTGGAATATTTTGTTATGGCAGTTGAAGCAGACTAATACATCATAAAGATTTTATTTCAAATGACCTGGGGTAAGAGGCAACATTGCTGAATTTTCAAAAGACTCCCAAGTGAGTCTGACATACAAGCAGTATTAAGAACCACTGTTCTCAACACAACAGGGTAGTCTAAACATGCTTAAAAGAATATACTGTTTAGAAGACTTCTAAGACTGCCCAAGGTAAAAACTAAAAAGATGCACAGAATACAATCAACTGTTATTTCCAGATCTTTTAGGGTCTGGAGATAACATCATGTCACCTTCAAAATCTTTTGGCATTTCATCCACCTATGAGTTTTCCTTTTGACTACATACATGTGAATGAGTTATGGTCACTGTGTATTAAGATATAAATAAACTCAAAAGGTCAATAAAAGAATGAACATGAGACAGAATAGATGTTCCTTGAGATCATTATGCTAAGTAAAATCAGTCGGACAGAAAGAAAAATGCTCTGTGATCTCACATGAGGAATCTAAAAAGGAAACAAGAGGTACAAACCTGTAGTTACAAAGTAAGTCACAGGACTGTGTTGCACAGCGCAGTGATGGCAGTTAATACTGTATTGCATATTTGCAACCTGCTGTCTAGAGAGATCTTAAAAGTTCTCATCACAAGAAAAATATTTTTTCTATGTATGGGGTGGTGGATGTATACTATAAACTAGACTTATGACGATGATCATTTCTCAATACATAAGATGTGGTAACATGTTGTAACCTAAAACTAACAGGGTGTTATGTTAATAATATCTTAATTTAAAAACAAGAACTCATGAAACAAAATGTGATCGATTATTATTTTTTAATGTATGGGAGATGAAGCGCCAGGAAGAAACCACTTACAAATTCACTAACATCTTCTCTTCAGTCAAAAATGCGTAATTCCACAAGAATTTTTTAAAGCCAAATTTACATACATAAATTAAAATTCACTAGATCACATCACTATAAACATCACCTTAAAAAATGAAAAACATTTTTAGAAACAAGTACATGCCATTTGCACATAAACTTGATACCAAAATAAAATGTGAAAACTGTCTTACCTGGTAAAATCTGGAGGAACAGGAGTGGTGACGAAGGACGCCATGGGCTTTCGATGAACTTGCTGGAACATCATGAGGATCTCTGAGCTCTTGGATATCAACTCACTTTTACTACAAGATCGCAACTGTGTGGGGAAAAAAATGACCTGAATCAGCAAAATTACTGTTCATTGGCTGCTCGAAATCCCTAATAAGCAAAAAAAAAAAAAAAGAGAGAGAGAGAGAGACAGAGAAAAATTGTTCTGGTTATATACTTAAAAAAAAAAAGAGGGCGATAAAAACCAAAATGACTCAAAATGGGCTTGAGAATTAAAAATGTATTTTAAAAATGTAGATGTATTTATTCCCATTCTAATAGTAAAGTCATTGATTGAATGTCTTTTATTTTAAAGCACTTTTCTCTCCTCATATATTAGGGTAAATTCAATTTTAAAAAGATACTATTTATTTTTTGAGAGAGGGGTAGGAAAGGAGAGAGGGAGAGAGACATTGATTGGTCATCTCTTGTACACAACCAACTAGGGACCGAACCCACAAGCCAGGCATGTGCCCTGACAGGGAACTGAACCCACAACCTCTCCCTTTGCGGGACTGTGCCCAAGGAACTGAGTCACACGGATCAGGGCAGGGTAAATCCACTTTTAAACAACTACAGATATATTTTAGACTGCTAGAGTGAAGCCGCTGTGTATATTAATACACAAACCTCTATAGGTTTATAGCTTTCAAACAAGGATTTCTCAGATACACACCAGGGAACCAGAGAGACCTTAAGCTGTAATACACACACAAAAGTTTTAGCCTGTATCAACTGGGAAAAGAAACACTGAGCTATGCCAAAGGCAAGAAGTGAGAAATCCAACTGTAGTCCATAAGCATGGCAGTTAAAAGACTACTAATTTTGTATTCAAGAAGTCCTACTTCTGCCACACACTAATTATATGACTCCGAGACCGTTGATGAGTCTGTTTATGTGTAAAACTGGAGTAACAGCTATGCCTGCTTTGCTGGGTTTAACAACCGTGAAGGTGCACATGAACCAGCTTTGAACTATTATTAAGTGTGTGCCCCCAAACTCTTATGTTGCAGTCCCAGTCCTCAATACCTCAGAATGTAACTGTTTTTGGAGACAAGGTCCTCAGGAAACAGAGAAAATACAGCCATTTATTTACAAGCCAAACAGAGGATCCTCAGGGGAAACCAAAGCTGTCAATACCCTGACCTTGGACATCCAGCTTCCAGGAAAATGAGAAAATGAATTTTTATTGTTTAAGCCTCCTAGTCTGTCGTATTTTGTTATAGCAGCAGAGCAAACTAATCACCTGCCAGATGGATGATGTTCACAAAACTCACTACAACTGGATTCTGTAACTTTTCAATGACAGTTGCTTATATTTCACCAAGAATAATGACATGATTGGAGTATGATAAATACAAAAACTTAGAGCTTTTGTTCAAATATTTATTGAATACATACTGTGAATATCCTTCTTTGACCATGTTTCCTCCAAGTCACTCTCTCCTCCAACTGCAGTTTACTACTGCTGCACAGTACATGTGTTTCTACCAGTACTGTGTCTATGCACACCCATAAACAATGTTCTCTGAGTGTCTTCACACTTCACATAAAGACTATAAGGATATATATATCTCAACATGGAGCCTACATTCTTAACATTGTTTTTGTGATTTAATTGTATTAATATTCATAATCTCATTTTTAGTTTTAAAGAATATCAACACATGAATATAATATAATATATCTATCTTCTTTATCAACAGACATTATTAAAAATAACTCTGGAGTGCACAGTTCCCTGTACACATGTGGGAGTTTCTCCGGACTGGAATTACTGGTTAAAGCATACTGACAACTTTAGCAGACTGCTCTCCAGTATTTGCAGATTCATTTCCATCAGCAGTGTATTAGTTCCCTTTGCTATACATTCTTGTCAACATTTACATTTTAACTTACAAATTTTTGCCAATATGAGTATAAAATAGGATTTTGTTGTGATTTTAGTTTATACTTACCAGATTATCAATGAAATTTCACATTTACTGATCATCTGAACATCTGTCTGGTTCTGTGAGCTACCTGTTCATATCCCTTGCCCAATTTTCATGAGATTGTTTTAGTTATTTATGATTGAGCTGTATTTCTTTAGGAATTTCAGATACCCATTCTTGTTCAGTCTTAGGAATGACAAATATCTCTTCCAAGTCTATGGGCTGTCACCCTAGTTTTTGAAGTTTTAGTTTTAATGCATAATTAGGTATAAGACAATGCAAATTAAAGCCATAATGAAATACTATTACACTCCTATGAGAATAGCTAAAATTCAAAAGACTGACTGTGTCACGTGTTGTCAAGGATGTGCGAGAAATGGTACTCGATTCAGACTACTGATGGAAGTATCAAACGGTGTGATCACTTCGGGAAACATTCGGCAGTACGAAAAACGTTAATCATTCATCTACCATTCAACCCAGCCATTCTTTCTTGGATGGACCCAAGAGGAAAGGAAATATACGTGTAGATCTGTACATGAATGTTTACTGTAGCTTTATTTGTAAAAGCCAAAAACAAAAAACAACCCAAATGACCATAAACATTAAATGGAAAAACAAATGGTGGTATATAACATACAACAGAAAACTACTCAGCAATTAAAAAGGAAAGAACTATTACTGATGTATGTACAAATCGCAGAATAATTTTGCTCAAAGTCATCAGACATAAAACAAGTACATAATGTGTATGATTCCCATTCATAAAACTCTAGAAAATTGAAACTTATCTATAATGACAGAAAGCAGATGGGGGGTTACTTAAGAGGGGGAAGCATGGGTAGAAGTAAGAGAGCTTACAGAGTCACAAAGAAAGTTTGGGAGAAAATGGTTCTATCTTGACTATGGCGATGGCTTCACAGGTGTACACATTTGTCAAAACTTATCAAGATATACACTTTAAATACATGCAGTTTATCTCATGTCAATTATTCCTCAAAAAAGCTGTTTAAAAAAAAAAGGCACACAGATCCATAGATCCCTGCCCTTACTTCACCTGGTTTGAATTTCTCATGTCAATTTAGTAGAAGGTTGCTGGCTTAATTCTCTGGAGGAGACAAAATTAAGTCTCTGGGCCAAGGGAACAACATGCACAACTATGAGTGGGAGTACTGAAGAGAAAAACAACAACATTTAAATAAATATGTATATACGGAATGCTACCAGCCAAACTGTCAATCACTAGTAAAGACTGAATACGAATTATTTTCAGACAGTCTTAAAAATTTATTCTAATTATCCTTTCAGGAAAGCTACAAGAGGCAGTACAGTATAATACCAAAACAAATGAGTAAGCCAAGAAAGTAAAAGCCATGGGAACCAAGAAATGTGAATCAACCCGAGAGAGAAGTAAAGGAAATCCCTAGGACGATAATTAATATAACAATACCAGGAGAGAGCTATGTATCAGGCATAGAGAGGACTTTAAACATTTCAAAAACCAAATTCAAGACATGAACACAGTGCTCACTCCAGCAGCACATATACTAAAATTTGAATGACTGAGATTAGCTTGGCCCATACACAAGGATGATACGTTAAAAAAAAGGCAAATGAATATATGTCAAATAAGTGTTTAACACTACGCATTTAATTTATTCATTCACTATATACTTCACACCTGCCTACCCGCAATCTAAAACATAAACGCGTTAGAGACAAATATTTTTCCATTTTGTCCTCTGCTGTGTTCCAAGCATCTAAAACAATGCCTGCTACTTATTTGGTACTTAACTAAAATTTCCTTACATAAAAATCCTAATTGTAGGGTAAGAATCACTGTATGTAAATAACTGGCAATAACATTCTATCTCAAAAGGCACCATTTTTATTTTAAAAAAGATTTTTTAATACATTTTATTTATTTATCTTTAGAGGGGAAGGGAAGGAGAGAGGGAGAGAAATATCAATGTGTGGTTGCCTCTCGTGCGTCCCCTGCTGGGAACTGGCCTGCAACCCAGGCATGTGCCCTGACTGGGAATCGAACCGCGATGCTTTGGTTTGCAGGCCTGCACTCACTCCACTGAGCTACACCAGCCAGGGCCATCAAAAGGCACCATTTAAAATCACAATGTCACATGGTTTTATACATTTACAGATTTAGATCCTATGCTCTATTCCCAATAAAAATAATTCCATCCTTACAAAACAATAAATCTTAATTTTATCTAGTTCCCAAACATGATGGAGAAAACTTGAGAAAAATCAGCTAAATTTTATTTCATAAAAATCCCCAGCACAGCACATATATCACCAGATCTTTTGATTTTCTACAATCTCTATTAAAAAATGTTTAATGCATATGGCCAAAAAGGATAAAGACGTTATTACATTTAATATTTCATTACCTGGTGCTCTACCTCCTGAAGTAAGGATTCCAAAAGTTCCGTTTCTTGCGTTAGAGAAGTCTTCTGACCTATTTAAAAAGAGCAAAATACCAACACTCAGGCTCATTACTGGTTCAAGAATGAAATTAACTTTCACTAAATACATTCAACAAGGAATCAATTTGAGGAAAGCAAAACTTCATTACAGCTACCTTAAAATTTTTTCCAGAGCTTTAAAAGAGGTTGAATTTAATATTGCAGCAGCTTTGACAAGAGGATTTCAGAACCAACTCTAACTACCATTTTAAGCGAAATGCAATTTAGGTCTATTAAATTCACTTGAGAAATATACAATGACAATGTACTTTGTAAAGAAAGTAATGTTACTGCCTATTCAAAAGGACTATAAAAATCTAGAAAAGTAAATTTTTTACTCAGTCAACTATTCTGAAATAATTCCTCCCCAAAATTTAACTTGTGGCTTAAAAAGACTGTAGTAAGTTGGCCATATATTTAGGTTAAATGTCAGCAAAAGGTATGGTCTTGGAACATAACTTGTAAAAAAAAAAGAATCCCCCCAAAGGAAAATAATCTCAAGAAACTAGATACACAGACGGATAAAGGAATTATTATTACAGAAACTATAAAAGAAAGAAAGAAAAAAAATTGTTTGACATGTTTTAAAAAAGTCAACATGGTAGGCATAATTGCCTAATCAGACCATTTTCTTTTTATTTTTTTCGTTTTTTAAATATATTTTATTGATTATGCCACTACAGTTGTCCCATGTCCCATTCACTCACCTCCACTCTGCACACCCCCTCCCACCCACATTTCCCTTTAGTTCATGTCCATGTGTCATAAGTTCTTTAGCTTCTACATTTCCCACACTACTCTTGCCCTCTCCGTGTCTATTTTCTCCCCACCATCTATGCTACTTATTCTCTGTATCTTCTCCCCACCCTCTCCTCCCACTCCCCTGTTGCTAACCTTCCATGTGACGTCCATTTCTGTGGCTCTGCTCCTGTTTTAGGTGACCGCTTAGTCTGCTTTTGTTTTAGGTGTGGATGTTAGTAACTGTGAGTTTGCCGTCCTTTCACTGTTCATATTTTTTATCTTCTTTTTCTTAGGTAAGTCCCTTTAACATTTCATATAATAAGGGCTTGATTATGATGAACTCCTTGAACTTGAGCACATCTGAGAAGCACTTTATCTGCCCTTCCATTCTAAATGAAAGTTTTGCTAGATAGAGCAATCTTGGATGTAGGTCCTTGCCTTTCATGACTTGGAATACTTCTTTCCAGCCCCTTCTTGCCTGTAAGGTCTCTTTGGAGAAATCAGCTGATAGTCTGATGGGAACTCCTTTGTAGGTAACTGTCCCCTTGTCTCTTGCTGCTTCTAGAATTTGCTCCTTCATTTTAATCTTGGCTAATGTATAACTATGATGTGTCTTGGTGTGTTCCTCCTCAGATCCACCTTCTTTGGGACTCTCTGAGCTTCCTGGACTTCCTGGAAGTCTATTTCCTTTGCCAGATTGGGGAAGTTCTCCTTTACTAT
>PVKM010018630.1:6221-25038 GCA_004027735.1 Carollia perspicillata | reverse complement strand
TATAAATTCAATAATTTACACTATAAAACTTCCCTTAAGTTAATTGCATCTATTTATTTCTTTCTATGACCATGAATCTGTTTTTAGAATCCAGTGATAAAGTTTTTAAATATATTTTATTGATTATGCTATTTTAGTTGTCCCATTTTTTCTCCCCTTTATTCACCTCCACCCTGTACCATCCCCCGCATCACACATACCATCCTTCTGCCACCTTAGTTCATATCTATGGTTCATACCTATAAGTTCTGTGGCTTCTGCATTTCCCATACTATTCTTAACCACTCCTTGTCTATTTTGTGCCTACTATTTATGCTTCTTATTCCCTGTAACTTTTCCCCCATTCTACCCAATCCCCCTCCCAGGTGATAACACTCCATGTGATCTCTATTTCTGTAAATCTGTTCCTGTACTAGTTGTTTGATTAGTTCATTTTTATTTTTGTTTTTTTAGGTATGGTTGTTGATATTTGTGAGTTGATTTTCATTTTACTGCTCATATTTTTTTATCATATTCTTTTTCTTAGGTAAGTCCCTTTAACATTTTGTATAGTAAGGGCTAGCTGATGACGAACTCTTTTAACTTTACCCTATCTGGGAAGCACTTTATCTGCCCTTCCATTCTAAAGGATAGCTTTACTGGATAGAGTAATCTTGGATGTAGGTCCTTGCCTTTCATGACTTGGAATACTTCTTTCCAGCCCCTTCTTGCCTATAAGTTCTCTTTTGAGAAATCAGCTGACAGTCTTACGGGAACTAGTTTTGTAGGTAAGTCTTTCCTTTCCTCTTGCTGCTTTTAAGATTCTCTCCTTATGTTTAATTTTGGCTAATGTAATTACAATGTGCCTTGGTGTGTGGTTCCTTGGGTCCAACTTCTTCGGGACTCTCTAAGCTTCCTGGACTTCCTGGAAGTTTTTTTTTTTTTTTTTTTTTTTTTTGCCAGATTGGGGAAGTTCTCCTTCATTAGGTTTTCAAATAAATTTTCAATTTCTTGCTCTTCTTCTTCTCCTGGCACCGCTATAATTTGGATGTTGGAAATTTTAAAGTGGTCCCAGAGGTTCCTAAGCTTCTCCTAGGTTTCTTTGTTTTGTTTTGTTTTGTTTTTTTCATTCTTGTTTTTTCTTTGTGTTCTGGTTAAATATTTATTTCTTCCTTCTGCTCCAAATCATTGACTTGAGTCATGGTTTCCTACCTTTGTTGGTTTCCTGTATATTTTCCTTTATTTCACTTTATATAGCCTTCACTATTTCCTCTATCTTGTGACCATACTCAACCATTTCTGTAAGCATCCTGATTACCAGTGCTTTGAATTCTGCATCTGATAGGTTGGCTATCTCTTCAATGCTTAATTGTATTTTTTTCTGGAGCATTGATCTGTTCTTTCATTTGGGCCATATTTCTTTTGTCTCAGCATGCCTGGTAAATAGTAAGGGGCAGAGCCTTAGGTTTCGCCAGAGTGGAGGCAACCCACATTGCTATGTTGTGGAGCTGTATGTGGTGGAGGAGTCCAAGAGGGAACAATGCCACTTGCTCAGTTCTCAGCTGGCTTTAATCACGTCCTCCTCTATGTGCAAGTAAATTGGGCCCTCCTGGTGTTGATATCTGGATGGGTGGGTTTGTGTACATTCTAGGGCCCTGTGGTTCTTTCCAAGGAACTCTCCCGTGAGGCTGAGAGTTTCCCCTGCTGCCTCAACCCCCATAGATTTTTTCAGTCAGAGGTTTTGAGGCTTTATTTCCCTGTTCTGGAACCCTGGGTTGCATGGTCTGTCTCACTCCCCAGTTGTTCCTTCCAGTTTATCAGCACACAAATGTGGGACCACCCAGTCTGCCAGCCATAACCTTGCCTGCTCTGTTCTCTAGCTGCAGCCTTGCTGTGAGTCCTCTCCACCCCAACTGCCCATTTCTGCTCCTTCTACTGGTCTGTATGAATGTTTCTTCAACTCCTTGGTTGTCAGACTTCCATACAGTTCGATTTTCTGTCAGTTCTGGTTATTTTTTGTTTTTAAATGTGTTGTTGTCCTTCTTTGAATTGTACAAGAAGGCAAAGTGTATCTACTTATGTCTCCATCTCAGCTGGAAGTCTCCAGTGCTAAATTTGTTGTGAGTGTTTTAATCTGTGTTCTACATACCATGTCTAATCAACCTTCTTGTAAATGAGACCAATTCTTCCACTACTATTTCCTTTAATTTTGAATTGCTAATAAAATTTCTAATAAGCTTTGTTTTAAATTTGTAGTTGTGTTATTGTTTGCCACTGAGTTTCAAGGCTAATGTTAATCTTTAGTGCATGTTTTCAACTTTGTTATAATACCTTTTCCAATTTGTAGACTGTACTCTGTCAATTCTGAATTCTTTACCATACAGAGATTCTGGGCTTTATGTGGAACATCTGCCATGGTCTGGAGATTCTGATTTCTCTCATTTTAAGTGATGTTATAACTCATCTATGTGTGTTGTGACAAAATAACTTTCAACTTGTGCCCTTAGAGATCCTAATACTGTGGCATTTCTAAGAAAAAATAAGGGGCTTTTAAAAATGCTAAAATAATTTTCTTTTACTAAAAAGTAAGCAAGGTAATAAATATATCAACAGGAAGGCAGAATTTTCCTATGTGTGTGTTTATAAGTATAAAATCATATTAATAAGTGTTTATACATTAGCAGTTATCCTCAGCAAGTCTATATGAAGCTCCCATGTGAACTATGTTAATGTTATTGTTTCTGAATCCTATAGAATAAAGATCAAAAGTACATGATAATAAATTTTCACATTTACTAATTAGTTTTGGAACAATAAAATGCTTTTACACTTGGTGTAGTACTCCTGAGTTCATATTATTAGTAAGGATCTTATATGGTTATTCCTCAGGGTGGTGGTAAATATAGTTTAAGCTGAACTTATTTTTCTTTCCATTAATTAATATATTGACTATTTGATTTTTTCCACAACTAATCATCATTCAATCATTTGGGATGTAAATCAAAAACTTCATATCCTCTTAGGTTTTTAACTTACTTTCAGGACACTGAGAAAATACTTAATAACTAAATTTCTTCAAGTTCAGCTTTCCTTCTATAAAATGTGCATAGTAATTCCCACCAAGTTTTTAGTAAGATATAAATATAATAGCATGTATAAAAATAAATGTACATCACAAGATGAGAATCATTGTTCTGCTTTGGATATATTCTTAATGGGGGTGAGTTTTTGGAATAAAAATGTCTTTGTTTGCATCCATGGATTTCTGCTACTGGTGGATAATCACTACTAGTGCAGGGCATCTGTTCCTATAAATTTCACTTCATGTCACATCAGTGCTCTTTCTAAGACATCTTGTCATTTCTTGAAGCCCAGAATGTCCTTTAAGAAGATTCAAAAGCATTTGATTAAACTGCCAGTATGATTATTGCTCAAAATCACAAGTTTACTGAAACTCAAATGTATAATCATTTTTGAAGAAAAAAAATGAGAAACTAGTTTTTTGGGTGTGGAAAGTTGTAAATATCTCTGTCTTTACACTTAATTAGTTACAGTGGAGGTTTAATTCAGAGAATAGGCCAAAGTATTAACAGGCTAGAAAAAATTTAAAAGCTAGAAAGATAAATCATCAGTTTTATTGTGCACTAGTTTATAAGTTAATACAGGGGTGGACAAAGTAGGTTTACAGTTATTTAATAGAAAATAATATAACAATTAGTAAATAATAATACAAGAATAAACTCATGTACTCACAACTGTAAATTTACTTTCCCCACCCCTTTACATTGTATCTCTCAATCTTTTCACTGACCTATCCATTCAAAGTAAGAAAACCACCATGTTATAAAGATAGACCTATATTCAATTATTTTTAAGTGACAAGCAGTATTTATCATGACTTAATATGCCAAAATATACAAGGTTTTTCTTGCAATAAATATAAACCATGGCAAATCTTTAAGTTTCCTAATAACATTCAATGAAAGTTTTATAAAAAAACAACTAAAATAGCTAACAATTATTTTCTTCCTCAGGTACTGTTGCAGTGATTTTCATTTTGCCCTTACAAGCCTCAGAAGTAATTATTATTATTCATATTTTTAAATGAGAAAACTGAGGCATAAAAAGCTTTAATAAATTTCTCAAGGTCACAAAATTGTCGATTTATTATTTAATCAACATGAAAATTTTAACCAGTCAATCATCATTAATTATTTTTAGATGACTTCAGTGTCCTTTAAGGTTTTCTTTAACAAATTGAGGAGGTAAGTAACCAGATCAAATTATTTTAAATTCACAAAGATTTTAATAAAAACTTCAATGATGAAGCTCATACCAAATTGTAGTGACAAAGTTTTGTTTATATATATATATATATAATTGAGAAGAAGGAAGTGTTTGTATAAAATGTATTTTGTATTTTAGCATGCCAATGAAAAAAAAACATAGGTTTAAAATACTAGATAATTTAGTTCATCATTTCCTTCCTCTTTCAAGAACATCGATAATTAAATCTAAAGAGGGGAAATTCCCCAATAAGAACAATTATCCTTATTAAGGTTATCTTTTGAACAATATTCTTTCAAATATTGCTATATTTGACATCTTTAGAAGTTAATATTCATAATGGAAAATTAGAGTACTATACAATATTTGTATAAAGCTGAAAGATAATGAGGAAATTGTTATAATCTGGGTTGTTATCATTATCAATATCATCAGTGAAATAATTCAGGCTAATTTCAAAGAAAATAAAAGAGGTTGATGGTTTTCCTGTAGAAATTTGCATAGTGAAATTTACATTGTCATTGTTGGATACATATGTTATGAAAGGTATGAAAGGCAGTGCTGTCAAGCTAAAGCAGGTAGAAAACAGAAATCTACAAGTTCTAAACTTATATCCTGAATTGTATGTATACTCATATATTTCCCCTGAATGTTTAAAAAAGGCACCCATGCTCCTTAGATGGCTCCTGGTGGGATTGCTTTCAAGTTTCCCTCTCCTGCAGCTCTTCTTTCTCTTTTATTCTTTAGAAATATTTTCCATTCTTACCAATTTTCCCATAAACAGAATCCCAGTCTATATTCTCTTTCCTTATAGAAATGTGAGACTACTATAAACTCTCTTCTCCATCTTGTTTTTTTTCTCTCTTAATATATCATAAGGATCATTCCATTTAAGTGTGCATAAAATGTGATTATTGTTTCTAAAGGCTGAAAATAATTGTGTAGATATATCATGATTCATATAATGAGTCATTCATGGATAGCCATTTATTGTAGCTATTTTCAATCTTCTACTGTCTTAAAGTATTGCCATGAATGACCTTTTGCACAGGATTTACTTCTAAGGCAAATATATATAAAGAATTTAATCACTAGTTCAAAGATTGTGTGCATTTTAAACATATACTTGTAAACTATATTAAAAAATATAAATGTGCAAAAAATGAATATATGTAATTGTATATTTAAATTGCTTTTTCTAGATGTGCCAGTTTCCAAACCATGAGTAGAATATAAGAATACCTCACCAACACAGGTATTGTGATTTTATTTTCACTTTTGACAATCTTTGCTAAATTTATTTTACATTTATCTTATTGTGAATGAGGTAGAATATGGCTGTGTATAGTTAATTTTTTTTCATTTTTTAAAAATTATCTTTTTATATTCTTTGTTAATTTTTTTTTGCATTTCAATTTAATCCTAATGGATTTGTAGAAGTTACTTCTATTTAGGTACTAGTAAATCTTCCTTTAATGTAACATGAATTGCAAATATCAACATTACTGTCAAAAATTGAATTATAAGTCACAATTTTTCATTTCTCTTTGATAGCATTATGCATCAAAACCCTAGCCCTTGCCACACTATAAAACAATGTACTTCTCCACCCCTTGACCTTGTCCTTGCCAACACGACTTGTTTTCATCAAGGATGAGTTCATAGATGTGCCAGCAGTGAAAAATTTAAATTTCCTTAAAGACTGGTCTTAAATTCTGGCATTATGTGATCCATAATTCAAGGAGATTCCATCCAGTTAACATTGTCCTTTTGTCTTGTCATTACCATGAACACATGCAAAGACCTGAGCCCAAACATAGCCATTATCCAAGTTCAGCTGGTGCTGCAGGTTGAAGCAGAGTCCCTTAGCAACCGAGTCTAGATTGCCTCATCCAAATGCAACAAGAATGAGGATAAATCCTTATTGCTGTGAGTCCCTGAGATTTGGAGGTAGTTTGTTACACAGTAATAGGTAACACAAACATTAAATGGCCAATTATCTTTAATTATTGCGATTATAAAAATTGCAATATTTTATATACATAGCTTGAATTTATTAATAATTTTCATATATACCTGCTGGGGATTATGTACTGTTGAGAAAGCTCTAATCACTGAACAAGTGAATTAAAAAGAGATAGCCTATTTTTTTTTTGCACTGTAATGGTATTTTCCTAGGTTTTTAAAATAACATTTATTTTTTTTTAAGTTAACATGTGCATGCAATAGGAAACTAAGAAACACAAGAACAAAGTCATCCATAACCACAAGCAGTTTACAGTTTGACATGTCCTTCTAAGTCCTTTGGGTATATATATATATATATTAAGCTTCTATTTTTATGTAATTATGATCCAAAAGTTATGAATCATTCTTTTTCATACATCATGAAAATTTACCATGTCAAAGTTCCAAAACTATATGAGTATTTCAAAAACCAAAAATGCACTACTCCAACTCAATCTGGAGAAAAAATGTAATTCTGTCTTTCTTAGCAACAAAAATTTATAAAGGACAAAAATAGCAACAGACCTCCAGATTAAGATATTGACAATTAAAATACCGTGTTCCCTTAATGTTCAATTAAAAATGAGACACAAAGCAACAGAGTATACAAAATATTATGCCTCCAAGATAACTTATTATTATTTGTAGTTTTAAAATATTAGCAAGGACCCAAGATTCCTCTGAAATGCATAATAATGTATTCCAATAGTACAGCCAAAAAAGATGCACACATATCAATAGTCATCACAATGTGAATGTGAACACATTCATGTATCTTCTTTCCTCCATCTTTCCTTCTGCCTCTGCTGGCTGCCTAAGGAACAAGTCTTGATGTCCATTCCTGAGATGATTTAACAATTCTACAACCAAGATGCCTTTTTTTTAATTATAATAAATAGATATTTACAAATTGGTACATTCACTAGCTCTAATTTTTATCATATATTGTCATCTCAGGACATGTAAAAATCTCAGATGTTGCAAAATAGATAATGAACCTTATCCTAACTGGTGTGACTCAGTTGGGTATTGTCCCGCAAAGCAAAAGGTCTCTGGTTTGATTCCAGGTCAGGGCACATGCCAGGGTTGTGGGTTCAGTCCCCACATATGAGAGGCAACCATTCAATGTTTCTCTTTCACATCCATGCTTCCCCTCCTTCTCTTTCTCCTTCCCTTCCCCATCTCTAAAAATAAACTAATAAAATCTATAAAAATGAATCTTATCCACTTTTCTTTCAATTATTCAATAACTTTAGAATTTCTTTTAATAAAAATTGTAGAGTAGGAATTAAAATATAATTATCAACTAAAATATCACCATGCTATTTATTAAATGAAATATGTTTTCTTTACTGGCTTGAAATATCTTTTTTAAATATGCTGAATTTCCCAGTGTATTGGGATTTATTTTTGAAATTGCTTGACTATGTCTAAGTATGTATACTCATAAATTCATTGAAGTGTCATAAACACTCTTTACACATTACTTTAGTATTGGTTGGATTAATTTTTTCTTATCCTCTATTTTGAGAAGCATCTTATATATTTTGTGCAAGAACATCAATATATTAGTATTTTTAAAAACTAAATGGGAGGGAGGGAAGGAGCACTGGGGGGTGGACTGGAATGGGAGTAAAAAACAGAAAACTGTAATTGAACAACTAAGATTAAAAAAATATTTAAATGCCAAAAAAATAATAAAGAATAAAAACAAACCTTTATTAAAAAAAAAAAGAGAACATACTTCAATTGGCATTTTCACTGGAATTAACTCAAATGTAGAATTTATTTAGGTTAAGTAATATCTTTTCAGAATATATTGAGTCTTCAAGTATATAATATAATTTTACTTATTATTCTATTGTGGTTCTTAGGATTTTTTTGTTTCTTAATTTAATATCTATTCTTTAATTATATCAACTTTATCTAATCTCACTGTGTATCTACATAGAAAATACATAAATTTTAAAATCAGCCAATTAAATGAGTTTTATTTTAATGTGAACTTTATTTTGTATTTTTTGTTTATTATAGTATTCTAGGTAAAATTTCACATTTTAAAATAATAATTTTTTAACATTACCTTTCTGACTTTTAAACAAAAATTATTGAAAAATAATTGGAGAGTCACATGCAGCCCTAAAAATAATAAAAACAGATTCTGTTAGTATTAAATATCTCAGCTATAAGAAAATATTAAATACTGCCATTTGTGACAACATGGTTGGATCTTGAAAATATTATGCTAAGCAAAATAAGTAAGTCAGAAAACGTTAAGAACCATATGATTTCACTCATTTGTGGGATATAAAACTGAAACTCATACGCACAAATAGACAATAGCCTGGTGGTTACCAGAAGGAATGGGATGGGAGACAGTAAAGGGTAAAGGGGGCCAAATATATGGTAATGGAAGATGATTTGTCTTTGGATTATGGGTACACAAAGCAATATAAAAAATTGTGTATCATAGAAATATAAACCTGAAACTATATAACCTTATAAAACCAATGTCACTCTAATAAATTTAATAAAAAGCAAATGAAACAATAATTAAATAAATAATGGGTTACCTCCCCTAAAAATAAAAAAGACAAAGAGATCCTGTGTATACTTTGCCCAATTACTCCATCTTGCAAAATCACAACACAACATATAAGACAATATCACAACCATGATATTAACATTGATACAAACTACACACAATTTCCATCACACAAATATAAATGTTTGCCTTTTATAGTCACGTCATCATCTCCTACATCTACCCTCTCCTTAACTTTACTGAGGCACTAATTTTTCTTCTCCATTTCTGTACTTTGTCATATCAAGACTCATACAGCATAAAGCCTTTTGTGATTGGCTTTTTTTACTCAACATAATTCTCTGGAGATACATTCAGGTTGCTGTGTATATCAGTAGTCTATACATTTATATTGCTGAGTAGGATTCTCTTGATATGGACATACCGCAGTTTGTTTAATCATTCACCCATTGAAGGACGACTGGATTGACTGCATTTATGGTTATATGAATAAAGTGTCTATGAGCATTTCTGTACAGATTTTGTATTCATTTCTCTGAGATAAATGCTCAGAGATACAATTGAGGAGTTGTTTATTCAGTGATTTAAGAGGATAACATACCGTTTCCTAGGTGGTTGTATCATTTTACATTCTCATCAGCAATATATGAGGGATTTAGTTCCTCTCCATCCTCATCATTTGGTGTCATCACCATTTTTTAAAACTTCAGCCATTCTAATAGGTGTGTAGTGATATCTTATTGTGGTTTTAATTTACATTTCCCTAACAGTGAATAATGTCGAATATCTTTTCATGTGCTAATTTGCCATCTGTACATCTTCATGGCCTTTGCCTTGTTCTAATTGGATTGTTTGCTTTTTTATTGTTGAGTTTGAAATTTTTTTTATATTTTATATACTTTTTCTTTGCTTAATAAGTGGATTGCAAAAATTGCAGCTTTCTAACTTTTTTTACTCAACTGTCAAATCTAAAAACTCTGTCTAACCTTATATCACAGAGATTTTTTTCTATTTTCTTAAAGATTTTATTTATTTATATTTAAAGGAGAAGGGTAGAAGAGAGGGAGAGAAACATCGACGTATGATTGATTGCCTCTCATGTGCCCTATACTGGGACCTGGCCTGCAACCTAGGCATGTGCCCTGACTGGGAATAGAACTGCGACTCTATGGTTCACAGGCCTACGCTCAATCCACTGAGCTACACCAGCCAGGGCAGATTGTTTTCTATTTTTAATAGAAGTTTTAGTCTTACATTTAATTTCATGATCATTTTAGTTAACTTTTGTACAAGATATTAGATTTATGTCAAAGTTAATATTTTTGTTTTCCTATAAATGTCCAATTGCTTCAGCACCATTTGTTGGAAAGGGTAATTTCACCTTCTGAATTGCTTTCATACATTTTTCAAAAATCAGGTGGGAAGAAAATATAGGTCAATTTATGGGTTTGCTATTTTTGTTCTGGATCTATGTTTCTAACCTTTAACCAGTACTATAGTTTCTTGATTAATATAGCTGTATAGTAAGCCTTAATATTAATTACAGTAATTTCTCCCACTTTGTTCTTTATCAAGCTCGTTTTAGGTACTCTAGGTCCTTCTGTTTTTCATATAAATTTTAGAATAATGTCAAAAATTCTTAGTTTTTCTAAATATGAGAATATCTTGATTCCTTTTTCATCACTGAAAGATATTTTCAAAGAGTATCTGATACTGGGTTAAGAGTATTTTTCTTTCAACATCTGAAAATTTTATGCCTCTTCCTTCTGCCTTCCATGGTTTTTGAAGATAGATCTATTGTCAGTATAATAATGTTTCTCATAAAGGTACACTTTAATTTTTATCCATCAACTTTCAAGATTATTTTATTTGTCTTCAGTTTCCAGAAAACAAATAGTGATGTACACTGAAATAGATTTCTTTGGGTTTTTCCAGCTTATGTTTCATTAAACTTGTAAATTTGTGTCTTTTTAACGACGTTGGGGAATTTTTTAGCCATATTTTTAGTAGTTTTTTTTTAGCATTACTCTCTTTCTTCTTTCATTCTGGGACTCTGAAAAAATGTATGTTAAATCTTTTTAGTAGTCCCACAGGTCCCTGAGGCTCTATTTGTTTTTGTTTTTTTTTCCCTATTTTATTTTTGCACTCTTTAGATTAGTGAATTTCTACTATTCCATATCCTAGTTCACTGATTCTTTCCTCCTTACCCTCCATTTTGATGTTGGATCCACCCACTGAACTTTCATTTTAGTTATTGTATTTTTCAGTTCTAAAACTATCATTTGGTTCTTCTCTACATCTATTTCTTTGTTAAAAGTTTTTCTTTGCTAAGGGTTTTTTTTGTTGTTGTTGTTTGTTTGTTTGTTTCAAGTGTGCTCATAATTGCTCATTGAAGGTTTTGTATTATGATTACTTTAAAATATTTGTGATCTTGATATTGATAATTAATTATCTATTTTTTCTTTTTTATTTAGTTTGAGATCATCATGGTTCTTGGTATGTCAAATATTTATTTCCCTTAAAACCACAAAATTTCTATATTATGTCATGAGACTCTGGATCTAATTTAAACCTTAGTTTAGGTAGCTTTTCGTTTTAGGTAGCTTTTTCTGATACCACTCTGATACCGTGCAGTGAACATAGATGCTGAGTTGCACACTGGCCTCTGTTGACACCCCATGCTGAGAGGAACTCCTTTTAATATTGGGCAGAGGGAGGGTTCTAATTCCCTAGGTTTTCTAGACTGAAACCCTTGTAGGGGCGGCCTCATTACTGCTGGATGATAGTGAAAGTCCTGACTCTCCCATATTCCTGTTCTAATACCACCTATCACAGAAGCAGAAGGGCGCTAAATTACTTTTGGGTGAGGCTTCCCATGTCTCCAGGGGCTCTATAGAGGTGTGAAGGGGATCTTTATTGGACAGTCATGATGAAAGTCCCATCTCTCTACTTGACCTACTCTAACATACCATAGCAGGATTATTGAGGCACCTTATTACAGCCTTGCAGAAGTGAGCTTTTGCTCTCTTCATTTGGTTTTGCGGATGGAGCCAAAGATGGAACCATGGTATTATCTGTGGCATTCTGTTGGAGTAGAGCAGTTACTTTCTGAAGTTGTCTGTCTTATTAAGTGTCCGCTTTCTGGTCCTTTAGATAAAAATAGCAAGCTTCTGTTGGAAAATTTTGGGCTGCACACATTGGATTTCCAAGTTGATAGTTTCTTTAGCTCCAAGTGTGAAGAATATGAGACACAAAGAAAATACAGAGAATTCATCACCACATCTTTCCTTAAGTTGTCAACACGTCTAGCCAATTTACCTTCCTCTCTTCACCTTTCAGAGTCTCCTTATGATTGTTTTCTGTAGATTGCCCAAGGTTTTTGTGTGTACTTAGAAGGAGAAATAAGAACATCTATTCCACTTCCCTGAAAGCAGACATACTCAATTAGATTTTTATCTTTTATTTTTAGTCTCATTTAACTGGATTTACCTGTGTATTTAGAACAATGTTTAATAACAATAGTAATTGGAAAATATTCTTGTTATAATTCTTACTTTGATGAGAATGTTTTCATTAATATTTTGTATGTTTTCATAACATTAAGGAAATGCTACCTAAGGAATTTTCATTTTATCCATTAAAGAAATAGGAATGTATTTTTCTGTTATAAAAGTAATTATATATTCTCATTTAATTAAGAATTTTTATAAAGAATGGATGTTTCACTTTAAACTTCATGTTGAATATATAATGAGGTCATAAGTATTTCCTTTCTTTAATTAATATGATAAATAAAATATTCTAACACCAAAGCATCTTGACATTACACCATAACTCCTACTTGGTTATGATGTATCAATGTCATCTTGAAGCTGGATTGTTTCCAAATATTTTATTTGAAAAATTTTAATTGATATTAGGAAGTATGATTTGTTTGTGATTTTCTTTGTGTTCTCTTCTTAAGTTACTATTTTCTGTCCCAATGCTCCCTGACAAGAAAAGTAGTGTTTTGAATTTTTTTATGCACATTACTTGAGTTTATTCCCAGATCATCCTTAACTATATTAAATGGATTCTTTAAGATTTTATGTTTGTTGAATAGTTGATAGAATGTGCTTTGAAATTATCCAGGCTTGAAACTTATCTGGGTGTAGTTCTTGATCATGTTTCCCATTTTAAATATTTCAATTTCAAAGCAGCCAGAGGTTAATCTGATTGCTTTCTATTTTCCTAGGCTATGACCATTGCAAGGTAACTTGAACCCAACTACTATCCACATTTCTGTCATAGGAACTCAGGAATTCTTATTCTGTTAAAGATAAAACTATGGGGGGGAGATAAAACTATAGGTTATTTCTGATATTTTTATCATCATCATCATCATCATCATCATCATCATCATCATCTCACAACTCTATTAACTTCAAACTTTGATCTACAGAGTGAATAAAGATGTACTGAGAATTATTATAGCATGACTACATCTATGTGAGGTTCTCTTGGAACTCTTTCCTTTTATATGAATCTCTAGGATTATTTATATTTCTCAATATCAGATCATTTATGTATTTTAGACAAGCATTAGCCTGTTGTCTATATGTGATTAGATTGATTTTTGCACTAAATTCTGATAATAGTTAATATGTAATAATTCTCTGATATAAAGAGATACTTCTTATCAACCATTTTCCTTAGCTTATGAATTTCATCTAAACTTTATGACACAGCAAGGTCCTATTTCACTGTGGTATATTTATCAAATATAGTCAAGAAAAATGAATTATCTATTTCCTTTAAACTTTCATGAATCAATTTTAATTTTCTGGTTAAATAAAAGTAAAGGTAGCCTTGCAAAATGACAAGGATTTCTTTAGGCTTATAATGCAAGGTTGCTTATATTAATGATCAATGTTTTTTTGTTGTTGTTGTTTTCCTATTAGAATGTGTCTATTCATGTACCCAGAGTAATATAAGTATATATATTCTTTCAGTTTGCTCATTGTGCCATAATACTTTTGACATTGAGTTATCCTTAAGCTTGTTCTATTGCCTACTTTCCTTAGATATTTTGTAGTTAGTCATTTTGCAACTTCTAGCCTTTTTTTCTAGAAATAGATACTTAAAATATGTTTGCTTAATTCTGAACACAATGGGGCAATTTTTAAACATAATTGCACAGTGTTCAAGTAGTATGTTTTCTGGTTTCCTTATGATCTCACCTTTAACTGAAACATAATCAACAAAAGACAAAAGCAAATCAAATATAACCAGAGACAGTGAAATTAAGAACAATCTAACAAAGCCAGAGGGGAAAGGGGAGGGGACAGTGGGGAGAAGGGTTTTCAGGAACTACTATAAAGAACATATGGATGAAACCAAGTGGGAGGGTGGGAACAAAGGAGGGAGGTGAGTTTGGCTGTGGTGTGGAGGAGGAGTGGTGGTGAAAAATGCAGACAACTGTAATCAAACAACAATAAAGTAATTAAGAAAAAAACATGTAGGAATAAAGAAGCAAAATAGAAAAGATATCAGAAACTAAAAAAAAAAAAAAATTGGAAAACCAGAAGGACATTCACTGGATATTGATAATTAGGAAGAGGAATTGATTTAAAGTAAAACTGAGTTTTTTTTTTTCAAATGAGTAAATAGGAAGATAACAGCATTTTGGATAAAAATATGAGAGAAATAATATGGTAGTTTTAAGGAAACATGGCAACCAGCCCCTGCTAACTGCAAACTGGTGGTTAGCAGTCATTCCATAAATGGATTTTGAATGACTATGAAATAAATTTCATACTAGATGTACTGAGTTTGATGTGAACATTTCAATGCTCTTGAAACTCAAAACCTGCATGGTGCTTCATGTTTACAAAACACTTTCATATGTTTCCTTATTAATCCTCACAGTAAATCCATGGGGTAAAATATCATTAAAGACATCTTAGTGCTGAGGAAATGAAGCTTATAAAAACTAAATTCTTTCCTTAAAGTCATATATTTAGCATGAGCCAGAGATGAAGTTTAAGCCTGAATGTTTTTGACATCAAAACCTGGTCTCTATCATGCAGCAGAATGTTACAAAAGAAGCAGCTTTGGCTTCAATGCCAGACCATTTCACATGTATTTGAGGAACTCCTAATGTTTGGAAAGACACAAATTATTTTAGATCCAGGTAAAAATTAGAGCACATCACTCTGAAGTGTGAGATTGATGAAGCCTGGGACACTGTGTTTTTCTCATTGCATTATCATGAACATGGAGGGAAGCTCATTAAATATTTATTGAATTAGTGATTTAACTAAAGTAATTTAGGGAATTATGGGAGAATATAGGCATATTAAAAATTCAAAAGAGATAAATTCCTGAATAAATTGCTAAGAGAATGATCATTATTTAGCAACTAATTAAATGAGAGTTCAGACTGTTGAAAAGAAAAAAGGTACTGTAAGATCTTTCTTGAGGAAAAGGTGATAAATATCAAGTATGCCAAACAGATAGTTGAAGAACTAAAGTTATAAAACTAATATTCTTTTGTTATTTTATAACACACCTTTTTATGATTGTGTTCAAGATATTGGAAACCGTTGGTGAGATATGTTACTTTTAGTTGTTTCTTTCTCTATGTGAAGTTAGTATTGGGTTGGCCAAAAAGTTCCTTTTTGTTTTTCCCCCATAAGATGGCTCTAGTAGAGCTTAGTTGTCTTTAACTTCATTTGACACAATTTTGTTAGATTATATTGTGACAGCTGTCACATCCGTGTTCATTTAAAAAATATCAAAATGGGTGAATTTTTGTGTAGCCATTTTAATATTGCAGATGGAAGAAGATATGTAACATTTTGTCATATTAGATTCATTATTTCAAAAAAGATAAAAACACAACTGAAATGCAAAAAAGAAAAGATTCGTGCAGTGTATGGAAAAGGTGCTGTGACTGATCCAATGTGTCAAAAGTGGTTTGTGAAATTTTGTGCCACAGATTTCTTGCTGGATGATGTTCCATGGTCTCATGGTTGGGTAGACCAGTTGAAGTCGAGAGTGATCAAATTAATACATTAATTGAGAAAAATCAATGTTATACCATGCAGGAGACAGACAACAAACTCAAAATATCCAAGTCAATAAAGTTATTGGTGAAAATGAAAAAATATGTATTTTATTTTATAGCTAAAACTAAACTGACTGTTGGTCAACTCTATATCATGGCATAATTTTAAAAAGGAGTGGGCCTGAAGAGTTTTTCTATGTTCACAGCTCTAAAGCTCTCTCCTGTAATTTCCATTTCTTTAAGATACAGTTGCTTACCATTTGAAATATCCTAGAAGTTCCCTTTGCTTATTTTAAACAGGACTGACTCTAGATTTGCTCCTAGTATTTCTCTCTCATCAATTTACATGATCTTTTGAGCAGTTTCTCTTTAGTGTGGAGCTTTGTGGTGGAAGAGATTGGGGAAAGTTTACAGATTTCAGATTACTCTTGTCACCTCATCCTAAACCATAAGTGTATCATAATTATTCACAATTCAGAGTTTAAAAATACCTCTAGTGTTAGTGTATTTTTCTCAACTTGTTCTGCCCATGTTTTAGTGTATGCCTCCTGGCGATTTTGGGTTCTCCTCTTTTTATATTCATAATGTATCACCTTGCCTCCCTTCTACCTTCTTAAAGAAATACTGATACACTGAAGTCTTGTGCTGTCAGAGATTTGTGTTCCTTGCTCTTATTTCATATTTACTTGTAGTAGACATCTTCTTGAGGGATTGGTTGTGCTATCCTAGTGTTTGAGGGGTAACTTCAAGATTACCATGTTACTGCCACCATTTTCCATCATCTCTTCCCCTGACCTCAAGGTAGAAATACAAAGCTTAAGATTTAAAGAGTTGAGGGACTTCTGGCCAAGATGGAGGCATAGGTAGACACACTGTGCCTCCTCGCACAACCAAAATAAAAACAACAATTTAGAAACAAAAAATAATCAGAACTGACAGAAAAATTGAACTGCATGGAAGTCTGACAACCAAGGAGTTAAAGTAGACACACCATACAGACTGGTAGAAGAGACGGGGTCCATCGACCAGGTGAGAGGGGTGGAGTGGTGGCTGGAAGTGGTGGCTGGAAGACCCAGGTGTGCAAGACCTCAGTGGGCAGACCCAGTGAGGCAGCGGATTGTGGAGGGCCACAGTGTGCAAAGGAGCTGGCAAATCAGGGGTTCCCACATTGGTGCACAGATAAACTAGGTGAAACTGGGGGGTCGAGACAGGCCACACAATCCAGGGTTCCAATGCAGGGAAATAAAGCCTCAAAACACTGATTGAAAACACCCGTGGGTTTTGAGGTGCCAGGAGAGATTCCCAGCCTCACAGAAGAGTTTGTTGGAGAGACCCAGAGGGTCCTAGAACATACAGAAACCCATACACATGGGAATCAACCCCAGAAGGGACCAGTTTGTTGGGGGAAGCAGCAGAAGTGACTGAAATATGGCAGAGAGTGGAGCAAGCAACATTGTTCCCTCTCGGACCCCTCCCCCACATACGACATCATTACCCAGCAACTCAGTTGACCTGCGTGGGGCGCCAACACCTAAGAATCTACCTCTTACTATGTAACAGGTGCATCAAGACAAAAAAATTGCCCAAATGAAAGAACAGATCAAAGCTCCAGAAAAAAATACAACTAAGCAACAAAGAGTTAGCCAACCTATCAGACACACAGTTCAAAGCACTGATGATGAGGATGCTCACAGAATTTGTTGAATTTGGTTGCAAATTAGATGAAAAAATGAAGGCTATGCTAAATGAAATAAAGAAATATGTACAGGGAACCAGTAGTGATGGGCAGGAAACTGGGATTCAAATCAATGGAGTGGATCAGAAGGAAGAAACAGCCAAACAGAAGAGAAAGAAGAATTCAAAAAAATGAGGAGAGGTTTAGGGACCTCTAGGACATCTTTAAATGTTCCACCATCCAAATTATAGCGGTACCAGAAGGAGAAGAGGAAGAGTAACAAGTGGAAAATTTATTTGAACAAATAATAAAGAAGAACTTCCCCAATCTGGAAAAGGAAATAGACTTCCAGGAAGTCCAGGAAGCTCAGAGAGTCCCAAAGAAGTTGGACCCAAGGAGGAACGCACCAAGGCACATCATAATTACATTACCCATGATTAAAATGAGAGAGAGAATCCTAGAAGCAGCAAGAGATAAAGAGACAGGTACCAAGAAAGGAATTTCCTTAAGACTGTCAACTGATTTCTCAAAAGAGACTTTACAGGCAAGAAAGGGCAGGAAAGAAGTATTCCAAGTCATGTAAGGCAAGGACCTCTATCCAAGATTGCTCTATCCAGCAAAGCTTTCATTTAGAATGGAACGGCTGATAAAGTGCTTCTTAGATATGGTCAAGTTAAAGGAGTTCATCATCAACAAGCCGTTATTATATGAAATGTTAAAGGGACTTATCTAAGAAAAAGAAGATAAAAAATATGAACAGTAAAATGACAGCAAACTCACAACTATTAACAACCACACCTAAAACAAAAACAAAAACAAAAACAAACTAAGCAAACAACTAGAATAGGAACAAAACCAGAGAAATGGAGATCACATGAAGGGTTATCAACAGGGTTGTGGGAGGAGGAGAGAGGGGGGAAGGTACAGAGAATAAGCAGCATAGATTATAGGTAGAAAATAGACAGGGGCAAGGTAAGAATAGTAAGAAGCTAAAGAACTTATAAGTATGACCCATGGACATGAACTAAAGGGGGGATGTGGGTGGAAGAGGGAGTGAAGGGTGGAGAGGAGTGAAGGGGGAAAATAGGACAACTGTAATAGCATAATTAATAAAATATATTAAAGAAAAGATTTAAAGAGTTGAATGACAGTTGAAGCATATATATATACTAGAATATATATATATATACTAATTTGAAGCATATATATATATACTAATATATATACTAATATATATACTAAAATATATATACTAAAATATATATATAGTGTGTGT
>PVKM010018629.1:0-24840 GCA_004027735.1 Carollia perspicillata | reverse complement strand
CAGCCGAGAGTAGCCAGGCAAACTGGAGAGAACGACTTGTTCGCTACAGAGCCGTCATGCCAGGGCTCTGGGGTGGGAGTGGAATGGGAGCGCGACATGATGCAGCTAGAAAGCAAGCAAGCTGGAGGGGAGAGAACAAGAGTGTTGTGCAGATGTGGCTGCAGAGGACACAGGACCAGCAAGGACCATGTTAAGAGCTCTGCCTTCATCCCAAGAGTCAAGGGGAGCCGTGGTGCGTGCCCAGCTAGTCATGGCCCAATGTGTGTGTGGGGGGGGGGGTGGAGGGGGGGGGGGGTGGAAATGCTCACTGAGCAGCTCAGATGGGAAGTGGTTTAGGACAAGCCAGCTGATTCTGATCCCATGAAACCATCTCTTCAAAATCTTACCTCCTTTCCTATCCGTATGTTGGATCATTTCAAATGTGATATATAATATTTGTAACAGAAACTTTTTTCATCAAGTATAAGAAACCATATTTTCATCTAATATAAGACACATCATTATTTTATGCACCAAACATAAGAAAGATAAAAATCCCACGATGGGAAGTCCAATAGGAGACCCCACACACACACAAAGCTGGAGCCCCCTCAAAGGCAGGGTAAGCCACAAAGCCACCAAGAGAAAGGAAAAGCAAGGGAACATGTGCGTGTCCCCACCTTGACACTAGGTGGCGGGACGAAAATTCCTCCCCTGAGAATGGGGGCTCCAGGTCGGTGGTCCTCATGCTTTCTGAGTTTGCACAATTGGTGTGACCCAAAAGAACCTCAAGATTGTGGAGACTCAGACTGTGACCCAATGGAACCGAAGTGTGAGGCTGGACGGCCCCGGAGGGCTGGCAGAAGCAGTGTGAGCACCTGCCTCCACCTCAGACTGACAGTTATGAAATGATGCCATTGATTGGGAGAAAAGTCCAGAAAGGTGCACCTTGGAATCAATGGAAGATGGCAAGCTGCTCCTATGCCCTGCCTGAGAGAATTGGGACAAATGGCCCACCTGCGGTCTCTCCAAGAACGAACCTGCCTTGTCACAGGACGCGGTGTACTCGTTTGGCACAGGGCACTGTAAATAGTAAAGGTCCTCTGGCCATGTCCACAGACCTCGACCTCACACAGCCAAGTTTCCTAAGGAAAGGAAGTGCCCGATTGAGCAACTTGGGAAACTTCCCCGTGAACGTCAGAATAAAATGCAGTACAGAGTAAGATGGTGAGGATGACTTGAATTAGGGAGGCTGGGAAGAGGGAGGGGAAGTGGTTCTGTTAGAATCGTGGCGGCAACCACACATGCTCCATGCTGGGAGGTCCTCAGAGGTGAGCCACTGGCCACCTGTATTTTATAGCATTTTATAGGACAGGGCTTGTCTGAAGTCACCCAGCAAGTCAGACCCATAGGGGGTTTCCCTCACTGTGGGGGAAGTGTCCCCCTTACATTTCAGCCCAGTAAGGGTTTGTCATTTAGACATTTCACAAACAGATCCTTTTCTGTACTAAGAACTTCCAAAGACAAATCGAGGTGAACTGAGGAATGCCCCCAAGTCTTTCAAGGAAATCAGAGAAGACTATGATCTTCCTCTGTCACCTGTCCAGTCCAACCTGCATCAATCACCCCTTGGCAACAGAGCCCATGCTGAGGGGAACTCAAGGAGGCCCTGCCAGGGGGCCTGCTGGACTTCTCCCCACACTCCCATAGCTGGACTTTTAACAGCAGGGCCAAGGGCAGGGTCCTGAGGATCCAAGTGTCCCTGGTACTGGTACCTAGAGAGAGGGGGGCCTGGGGGCACCTCTCTGTGGGCAGACCCACCTGTTGCTGGATTTCTCATTCATCAGGCTGTTAATGAAAGGGCGGCTGCTGTGCTCTGTGCAATGCCACCCCGCCCTGTTGGGGAGGGGAGGCTGAGTGCGTGTCATCTTCCTGAATAACGGTTCCCAGGGAAGCTGGGGAGTCAGTTCCTGGGGAGGGCAGCCACCTGTCCCTGCTCCAAAGCAGAGGCACATGGCACATGATTACTCCGCTGGCACTGGGAAGGGCGGTTACCAGTGATTCTGCAGATGCAGGTGGCAGGCAGTGAAGGGGTGGGGCAGACTAATAATGACAGGAGAAGCCAGAGTCAGTCTGAGTCTCCTCCACACACCTGCGCTGCCCAGCCTCCCTGACAGGTCATTACGAACATGGTGGCTCCCCACCTCGCCCCATCACTCGGTGCAGTCGGATCATGAGGGAGGTGGCATTATCCACCCACCCCAACTATCCCCACTGCAAATGCCTGCAGGAGTGAAGGCCTTTCTCCTTTGTCTGTGAAACCCTGGAGGAGAGCCCCAGCGGTGGGCACGCTGGCGGAGCCGAAGGGGCCGGTTCAGTTGAACAAACACTGACCGTGCTCTGGCTCTGGAGAAAGGTGACAGACAAGGATAAGACAACTCCTGAATAAAAGACTCAGTGTCTGGGCCCAGCAGGGGCCTAGCCAACTGAGAGCTGGGGGAGGCCGTGGTGAGTGGTAAAACAGGTACCTACTATTCCATAAAACAGGAGAGAGAGGAATTCTGAGTGAGAATAGTTAAGAGGAGAGGCCCAGGGCAGAAACATTCTTAGCACCAGCTCCCCGCCCCCCACCCACAAGCTGTAGCAGGCAGAGAAGCTGCCAGGTAGAATTTGGAGGGATGGGGGTAAACCCAGACTGGGGCCAGGAACCTGGATTGTGACATAGAGATTAAAGAGAAGGACACAACAGAGATTAGAAGGGGTGAGTTTTTGTTTTTAACTTTTGTTATGGGAAATTTTCAAAACTTGCACAAAAGCGTTGAGCATGGTTCAGAGAATTCCCAGTGCCTGTTACCAGCTTCCAGAGTGAGCAAGCTGTGGCCAGTCGTCTCGCATGCATCTCCACCACGACTTTTTCTGGAGTATTTTAAAGCAAATTCAAACTTATTTAACTCATAAATTCTTCAGCTAGAATCTCTGATAAGGGTTTTCCCTTTCAACGTCACCACTGTGCCACTGTCACACCTGACAAAATCAGGAACAATTCCTTATGTCATCTGGATGCGCATTCCGTACTCACTTGTCCCCACTTTTCTCAAGGATGTTCGGTTACAGTTGGTTTGTTCAAATCAGGGCCCAAACAGAGTCCACTCGTGGCATTTGGTGGTTGTGTCTCTCACGTCTCCTGTCTTCTGTAACAGTACAAGAGGGGCAGCTTTTGAAGCTTTTCTTGGGGACGAGAAATTGCTCAGAAGCCGGACCGCCCTGGAGGGTGGACTGAAAGTGTGAGTGTATCCACGCTGAGACCTCACTCAGAAGAGTGAGACCAGGTCGAGCCAGGAAAAGGGCATTCCTGCCTCTTTCCAGTGACTTGTTTGGTGTAGGGACAACCTGCAGGGACACATCCGTTGTGTGGCTGCCCCCTCCGGTTTATAAGGAGGCAGAGGCTCAGGTATCTGTGAGCATCCTGGGCTCCTTTCGGCAGGTGAGGTGAAACCAGCAGGGTCCAGGCTTGAGCCAACAAAACAGCCGGTAAAAGGGAGAAATGGAGGGGCCACCTACAGAGAGACTCCATTAATGGAGACTGGGGAGGGGAGGGGCTAGAGTGACAGACCCGGGTAGGAGAGAGATGTGGGCCCTCGGGTGTCCCTGGCTTTCAGTGGAGGATGGGGCTGGAGAAATGGCACAGACGGAGGTTTCAAAAGTTGCAGTCTGTGTGCAGTTTCTAGAGGAGGCCTGGTACTTAGAGAAAATCTTTTGGAGTGCCTCTTCTGAACGGCCAGGGTGGCTGCTGCTGCATCTCCCCGCTCCCCGCTGCGTGAATGTGGCTGCTGACCTAGCACATCCCGCTGGGCCTTTTCAAAGGCATCTGCAAAACAAAACCGGACTTCAGCCGCAGCATTCTGTCTTCTTGCCTCCCTGACATTTTTCTGAGACACCGAACATGCTCCTAGGAGCCTGGCCAGAATTGCCCAGACACTGGTATCCTGAAGGACTACAGGCCCGAGGAAGGTGGGCAGTGTCTGGTGCAGAGGGGTGGGAGTGGGGGTCAGGAGAAGGCGGAACATAGCTCCATCCCCCCTCATACTCCCAGCTGAGTCAAAAGTGTTAGTGCCACATTTCTTCCAAGAGCAGATTTCACTGCAGAATTTGTATCTCTCTGATTTTCAAGGCTCAGATGAGAGTGTCAGCGGTTGGTAAGGCCTCTTAGCAACCAAGGAGGCCCATCGATTAGGAAAGGCCAGGCCGATAGATTTGTAGCCGGGGTGGCCTCCTCCTCAAGCATATAGATGTTTTGTGTAGCATATAGACAGGACCCAAGAAGTAATGGTATCACCTCCTGTGAACGGCTTCTGGGAATGGTCCCCCCGACACGTATTTTAGTTGGGCCTCTCCGCTCAGTCGCTGGCACTCCTGTGACCAGCTGGCAGATGGGATTCTCATTGACGGGACTCGCCTAGCCTGTATGTTGACCTTCCAGCCATGGGGTTTAGGCATCTCTCTCCTGGCAAGGGCGCCCATTAGTAAGTGGATAAGGAGAGATGCCTTTCCTCCCAGAGTCTACTGATCCTGCCTCATCAAACTCTCTAAGTGCAGGGCAGGTGTTCACTGCAAGGGTTGGGCTCAGAGGTGAGTTGCAGACATTAGTGAAGTTAGAGGTAGAAATGTTCGGTGGGTTGGGGAGGCAGGAAGTTACTTTGGAAAGGAGACACTAGTTGCTGGTGTCTCCTTTGCAGGTGCATGGGAGGGCAACTAACAAATATAAATAAATAAGTGCAGAATAAAATGACCTGCTGTGAAGAAATAGGGCACAGGCACAGTGAGTTGTGTGAAGCCGTTGAGGTGCTATTTTATATAGGATGGTCAAGGAAGGCCTCCCTGAGGAGGTGACATTGAAGCAAGGACCTCAACAAAGTGACAGGGTGAATATATGAAGGAGCAAGGGCAAAACCTTGAGACACTGGGTTCCTGGACCAGCAAGCAGACCGGTGTGATGGGAGCCACAGTGATAGGAAGGAGAGAGGGAGGAAATCGGATTGGAGAAGGAACCGTGTGGTTCAGCCCCTGGGGATCTTGGCGAGCCTGTTGAGTTCCATTAAGAGGGCCAGGAAGCTGCTGGAAAGGCTTTGATACCAGGACCAGGCAGGCTCACCCTCTTTTGCAGCTCCCTTCCAGGTGAGAGCTAGCCCCAGGGCGGGGCTTGCAGGTGTGGCAGGGGAGGTGAGAGGCAGTCGAGGAAGGAGCTGGGAGAGCTTAGCCTGGTGGTCCGTCCCTCAGTGCCCTTTTCCCGTCCCTCTCCACCTTCCTCCTTCCCCTCCCTTCTCTCCTCCTGCACGCTTCGGTCCAAACCACAGTGTTCCAGTTTGGGAGCGTGCCTCGCCCTGGCTCTCTTGCCTTCCCTCACAGGGCAAGGTTGTGCCCACTCCCAGCTCTGCCAACTCCCAGGCAGAGCTGTGGACAGTCTTCGGGCTTGGACACCTTGTCTGGTGTTATGGTTGCTGATCCGGGTGCCTGGCCTCTCAATGGCAGGAGTGAGCAGGCCCTGGGTCCTAGGATTTTGTTTCAGTTTGTCTCTTCAGCAGCTCAGGGAAACAATTTCACCATGCAACTATTAAGCACCCACCATTGTATGCTCTGAGTGGGGAGGAGGTAGGGCCAGGGTCACTGACAAAAACATGAAGAAAATTCTGTGCCCTCAAGCTGTTTCCTACTAGTGGGCTGAGTTCCCTGCAGAGCTGACTGGGACAGGTGACATGTGACAAGGGAGCTCAGAGGTGTTTGGTCATATTGGTGAGAGGGACGTTGTTTATTGGACATTGTCTTAAAGGAGGTCCTATTTGAATTGGGCTCTGAAACACACAGAGGCCTTACAAGGAGAAGGGATTGGGAGGTCATGGGGAGGGCCTCCTGCCAGAAGATTTTAAGTCCAGGGCAGCGTGAGCCAGCAGCATGCACGGGCCTCCCCTGGTGTGAGCACCCTGATGAAAAATAAACAAGCCTGCTTGAGAGAAGAGAGCAGCACTCAGGGACCAACGCGCTCCCTCACTCTGCACTCGCAGAGGCGCCAGATGAGGCCCTGCTGCCGCGAGAAAAACAGAGCGAACAGAGCGAACAGAGCGAACAGAGCTGGAGGGGAAGTGATGAGTCGTGCTGGGCAGTTCATTTTCGTGAGGTCACAGAGTCCTCTGAGAGTCGATGAAAGCCATCCACTCTGCAGAAGCAGTGTATATCTGTACATAAACACTAGTTTTTTTATCGAGATATAATTCACATTTCATCAATTTACCACTTAAAAGTGTACAATTCAGTGGTTTTTAGTACATTCACGAGACTGTGCAGCAATCATCACTATATAATTCCAGGACATTTTGTCGCTGTCAACAGAAACTCAATGCCCTTTAGTAGTCATTCCTCATTTTCCCTCTGTGCGCCCCCTGGCAACCGACGCCTCTGTGGATGTGCCTATTTGGGACATAGTGTGCAAATAGAACCACACAGTATGTGGCCTTTTATGTCCGCTGCCTTTCACTCGTTATGTTGTCAAGGTTCATTCACGGTGTAGCATGGACAGCACTCAGTCCTTTTCATGAGTAGAATTCCACTGTGTGGAGGGACCACAGTCTGTCTCTCCACTATCATTTCATGCACATTTCAGCTGTTCCCGCTCTTTGACTGTTGTAAATCATGCTGCTGTGAGCATTTGTGTGCCCATTTACACATCAAAATTCACAAACCACTTCAGAAGGTTCATAGAACCCCTGAAGCCCATCTCTTGATCTCTCAATCTTGGAAAACCTGGTTTTATTTACAAAATGGGAGGAATTCAAGAGGGAATGGACTCATCAAATGGTATGCATTATATATGTTTAGTGTTTTGGTAGAAAGAAAAATTTTTTAAATTAAATTTGAAAAAGAGAGGATGGAGAGGGCAGGAAGGCTATCTGTGATTTATTGCTCTTTATTGAGCACCTCTAGGTTGAGCACTTCACATACCCGCATTCATTTAACCCTAAACAGCCCTGTGACACAGTGTTATTTATTGTCCCCATGTTGCAGATGAGAAAACCAAGGCTCAGAGAAGCCACCCAGGCTTCCTGGAGAAGTCAGGATTTAGGTTGAGCCTTGACCGTCAGGCGGTGAAAGGCACCCAAACATTCTGTTTCCTCTTGACCTCCATCAAAGCCCCTACTTTCTTCCATTTATTTTTGGAGCGCCAATGTCCCATATGCCAACAAGGCATCTGATTCCTGAGGCCCATCAGGCCCAGCACACAGTGGGCCTCCTAGGCTACTGCGCAATGACCCTTCCCCAAAGCGATGGTGACTGAAAGCCCTGCCCCCTTCTCTTCCTCTCCCTGGGCTCAGCCTCCATCCCGGCCAGCACGTGTCTGGCTGTGGTGATAACGGCTCAGGGGCACCAAGAGCATCCCCTGAATAGCTGAGACCTCCGTAAACATTGCCCTCAGTGTGATGTCCCTCTGCATGCCGTGCCCAGTGGGAAGGGGCCAGGGTTAGGCTAAGGATGGCATGTGGTCAGGGGTTCTACAGAGAGGGGGTGACTGCCATCCGAAGCCAAGTGTCGGCTGCTATGCTCTACTTTGTCTCCCAGCCGGTGGACAACCAGCAAGCCCTGGTGCGCAGGGAGTCCGTGGTCAACCTGGAGAACTTCAAGAAGCAGTATGTCCGCAGGCGGTGGAAGGTATGTCAGGGCTTAGGGGTGGGGGGCTGCGGGTGCAGGGGACCCAGGTGGGCTCCTCGTTCCTTCCTGGGTCTCGGTGCACTTTCCCACCTGGCAACTCCTTTTCTCTCCCTCCCTCAGCTCTCTTTCAGCATCGTCTCCCTGTGTAACCACCTCACCCGCTCCCTGATGAAGAAGGTGCACCTGCGGCCGGAGGAGAACCTGGTGGGTAAATGCAGTGCCCTCTTCTGGGGTGGAATTCAGGGGTGGCCTGGAGCTCGGGGGTGAAGGGGTGCAGATGGGACTTAACTGTTCCCAGCCAGTTCTGGTCCTGCCTGCCTCTGCACTGTGTGATTGGTGGAGGCCTTGTGTTCAGGGGGACCACAGAGGTGCCAGGAGAAGCCTCGCTTCTGGGGGACCCCAAATCCTCTCCTGGCGGGCCTGGTGCTGCTGCCACAGCACTGCCCCCGCCTTTCCCTGGGGACCTGAAGCCTGCTGGGGACCTTGAGCTTGAGGACTCTGGGTAAAGGGGCCACCAAAGCAATCTAGAATGTACTCCCGACAATCCAAAGACCTGCAGTAGAATGGGAGCTTTATGTTCATGTTTCAGTGGTTCCCTTTCTGTTTTGCTTTACATTATAGTAATTGATTAACATCAATAGTAATAACAATTAGATATTATATTTGATTAGCTTGTTACAGTTTTGTTACATTTAAATTGAGAAACTTATAATACACTGATCAAGAGTGTGGCTTCTGGAGCCAGGCTGCCAGGATTCACATTGCCCCCTTAATGGCTGTGTGACTTCGAGGAAATTACTTAACCTCCCTGTGCCAAATATTATCATTTGCAAAAGAGGGTTAACAGTAGTTCCTGCCTCATAGGGCAGTCATGAGTATCAAATGATGACATATTCTCAGAAGCTGACACTCAAGCACTCAGTACATATTAGCAGTTCTCATCGTTGATAAAATGCTCCTGTAGACTTTAGAGTGCCTCCCCAGTGCTTCCGGATGCAGTGTCAGTATTTCGGCTGCTGGAGGTTCCACGGACAGATGCTCCCCAGTGCTCACTGTGTGCGGTGAGGGCCCCAGGAGTGTGTGGGATGGCACAGGTCAGGGACAGACGTGGCTGCTTCCCAGGGTGGGGCTGCACGGCAGCTGCCTGACACATGGGCAGTCAGCCCTGAGCAGCCTGAGAGCACACTGCACCTGGGCTCAGCCGCTGGACTGGCACAGCCCCTTTGCTCTCCTCCCACCTGCCCCCGGCCACGCACATCCTGGGGTCCTCTTGCTTCAGACTGAGCTTTTTAAAAGATTTTATTTATTTATTTTAGAGAGAGGAGAACAGAGGGAGAAAGAGAGGGAGAGAATCGATGTGAGAGAACATCAGTTGCATTTCTTACACCCCCAACCAGGGACCTGGCCTGAAACCCAGGCATGTGTCCTGACCGGGAATTGAACCAGTGACCTTTTGCTTTGCAGGACAATGCCCAACCCACTGAGCCATGCTGGTCAGGGTCTGAGCTCTTGTTGATTCTTGCTCTTGCCCAGGACTTGAGGATGTATGGTTCCAGAGGACTGCAACAACTGTGTGGCTTTGGCCAAGCCATGTCCTCTCCCTGGTTGTTTTCTTCATCTGCTGTAAAAGGGATTGGATTGACTCCCTCTGAAAATCCCTGTTAATGACTGACAGAATCCATCTCCCTCCATTTACTTTTTTATTGTTTTGCTCTGACGCATGCTAAAAAGTTGCTATTCAGCAGAGCTTGAGTTATTTTTATTGTTATAGCTGGGCTTGGTCCAGGATGTATTTGGCTGAAGTTGATCTTGACCTTGGATTTCTAGGTGGCTTCAGCCAGGGGAGGGAGAGAAGGCCCTGGGAAGGTACATGGCATGCCTCCCAGCTGAGTGGCCCGGATATAAAGCAGCCATGGGGACACAGGACCAGAGAGCATTGAAAGGACTGTAAATTTCTGTCCTTATTTTTGTTCTTGTGTAAACATTTAAAAATAGTCCTCTCTTTACTTGAATGCTCAGCATTGTTAGCTCAGTGGCTCATCCTACAAATGGAAGAGGATCGGGTTCTAGACGTCTATTATAAAGTTTTCCCAAAGGGACTTCTCTCTTTTTTTAAAAAAAGGTTCTTTTGCTTAGGAAGCATTAAAATTGAACATCTCACAGCAGATATTTTTATGACTTACTTAAGTCTTTCTGAATTAGTTCTTATAATAATTTCAATAGTCTGTGAGCTCAATGTGGCCCGAACAGAAAAGGCTCTGTGACCTCCAGGGCCCCACCTGTGGGGCAGCCACAGAGTGGGCTCTACTCTTCCTCTGCTGTGAAGATGGAAACACTGCCTGGCAAGGCTTGCTCCAGGGGCAGCCCAAGCCAGTCAAGGAAGAGGGCTGTGGGGTCAGAGGCTGGGGAGGTGCCTTCTCCCCTCTCTTCTCTCTAGTCTGAGTTTAGGAGACCCACAGCACACAGACCATGTACCCAAGTGGTCTTGATCCTGTGGCAGCCACCAGATATAATTTCCATGATCATTATAATTTGGCTTCTCCTGGCATCTGGTTCTTCTGGATACCCTGCCTATTGTCCTCCTCCTGGGAGGAAGGCCTCGAGGCATTTGGTCTGGCCCCAGTGTAGTTCCTTCCCCTTCCCTCCCCATCCTGCACCCATTCTCTGGACAGAACGGCAGCCTTCTGCCTCTCTGGCTTGCAGGGCCCCGCCCGGGTGTACCAGGCCAGGTGGCCCAGCACAACCCCACTCCTGACATCTCATGGCCCTCTTGCCTGGGTCTCTCTCTTTTTTCCTAGAGAAACTGTGAGAGTGACACAGAGGAGGACATCGCCAAGAGGAAAGCCCTCCACTCCCGGAGGAGGAGCAGTACCTCCTAACTGGCCCGGCCCTCAGGGCCACCAGGGAGGCCGGGGCCCTGCAGCGCTTCCTTCTGTACTGACTCTCGGTCCCTGTTGGTCACCAGCACCCAGGCATTCTTCATTCCTGAATGTTCCGCAAGAGCGATGGGCCCGCAGGATTCTGAAGAGTTTGCAGGGGGAGCCGGGAGACCGGGAGCTGTGGCTGTTCCCTGCGCAGGAGATGCCGCCATTCCCAAAGCTCTTCTCCTCCACAGAAGGGGCTCCCACCTGTCTTCCAACCTGAGCGCCTGGGGTGCGGGTGTGGCCTTAAGGAAACAATGTAAAGGAACATTGTCATCAAGGGTGAAGGTCAGACTCAGGCAGTTTTCCTCACAGGGTGAGGAAGTTCAGAACCAGCCTGGTCAGTAATTACACCAGCAGGACAGAGGCCTCCCCCGTGGGGACAAGCCAAGTGGGCGAGGTGAATCTTGGGGTCTGAGGGACCAGTCCTGTGACCTCCTAGAACCCACGTGGAGTCAGCACGTCAGGCCGACCAACATATCAGACTTTCTAAAGCAGCCCATGGCCAGCCCACTGTATTGTAACTTTTTTCATTTTTATTAAATGTTGGGTTTACCTGATGCTTGGCTTTTTTTAGGGCTATCTCCCTCAGGATGTCTCTGTGACTCTGGGGGAGCACCAGGGTTAGGGTGCTGAGTGGCTAGTACCTCAGAAGGTCGCGTTGAACCATCCCCTCCGGATTACAAGGCATCCACCTTCCGTACCCTTCCCTGAACCAGACACGGCACATGACGCCTGTGCCTGCTCTGCTGCCATCGCCATCACCCCGACGGTAGGGGCTGAGTTGCGTCTCCCAACCCCCAGCACCACAGAATCTGACGATACTTGGCCATACGGTCTTTAAAGAAGTAATCGAGTTAAAATGAGGTCAGTGGGCTCTAATTCCGATATGACTGGTGCCTTTGTAAGAAGAGGAGATGAGGACACAGAAGAAAGGCTAAGGTGAAGGCACAGGGAAAATACAGCCATCGACAAGCCAAGGAGAGAGGCCTCAGAAGAAACCAAACCCCACTGATACATCCATCTTAGCTTCCAGCCTCCAGAACCACGAGCAAACACCTTTCTGTTGTTTAAACCACCAGTCTGTGCTACTCTGTTAAAGCAGCCCCAGGAAACTACCACACCTGCCAACTATGGCCAAGGTAGAGGCAGGCGGCTTTTTAAAGATGCGGCTGGAGAGGGACAAAGAACCCACCGGGAGAAAGGAGAGGAAAGAGAGGTGGGTTGCCTGCACCCGGGAGGGAGGGTGGTAAGGGGACCTTCACAGACACAGATCCCCGGGCCATGCTTTCCAGGCTGAAAGAATGGTGTTGCTGGCCGGGAACCCAAGAGAAGACCTTTGGAAGCTAGAAATCAAAAGGGTCAGGGTGAGGCCCTGAATCTGAGAAAGTATCTGAGGAGAGGTGGGAAGAAAGGGAAGGTTCTGGAAGGTGAGTGGGGAAAAGTGAACCGGGAAGGAGAGGGGGAAGGAAGTAAAAAGGGCAGAAAGCCAAGGGCCTGGGGGAATGGGGAGGCAGACTTTCCCTTTGTCCGAAGCACGTTTGAAGCACCTGGTGTGAGAGGGTGGATCAAGCTGCCTACATCCAGGTGGGTGGGTACATCCCGCAGGAGGAGAAAGGCCCTCCAGGCAGAAACGAAGTGGACCTGCAAGCCCGCGAGACGCTGTGGGCTTGACCTGTAGTTCTCAGGCAGCGCCAGCTCTGGGCCTCCGTGCAGCCTCGCGGGGGCTGAGAACTGTGTTCAGCGCCCCTGGGCCAGTGAGGGGCTCTCGACTGTGGCTGGTCACATAAATCGGCAAGGAATGTTGTGGAATGGGAGCTCGCTGGGTGCTCCTGGAAAGTGAAGTGTGGTAGTGGGCAGGGGACTGCCCTCCTAGAAAGGAGAGCAGTGAATGGCTTTGACAAAACCAGTGTGAGTTTCCAATCACGACCATAGGATTAGCCTTTTAGAATTTCACCCAACGACGACATTTTACTGAAGAGGAAACGGAAGCCTAGCGAGAGGAAGTGGCTAGTTCTACATCACTCAGCACACTTGTGAAAATGTCTGACGGAAGCCCCAACTTCCTGACTCCTCGCACGGTGCTCGTTCCTCCAGCTTGATACACTGCGGTGGACCTTTCGGGAAATGGACTGAGCAGTCGCTTTGCCTCCTTTTAAACAAGCTCTCGTCTATCCTTGACTGCTCCCTGCCTCATCCTTCTTTCCTGGAAGTGGGAGCCGTGGTCACACTTGCTGCCGTCTGTCTTCTCACAGCAGCGGGCACTGCCACCGGCTGGGGGCATCTGAGCAGCCAACCTCCGTGGGCCACGAGTCAGTCAGTGAGCCGGCATGTGCCTGGCACGGTTCTGGATGTGGGGTAGGGCAGCGAACAGGACAGACGCGGGCCCTGCCCCCGGGGGTCCACACTCTGTGAGTCCTGTGCATACAGGACTCCGTCCAGTCCACAGGCTGCGCCTCCTCACTTTCTTCTCATCCAGGCGATTCAAAGTCCTGTTGACCACCTCCCCGCAGCCCCATTCTCTGGTGTTGGATGGCACCCGCTGGGCTTCCCAGGATCTCTTGGGAAGCACAGGGCCAAGCAGTGGACAGAAGGGGCCTTTAAGGATGCATATCCCAAGGATGCCTTCGAAGCCCAGCAGCCAGAGCCAGGTGCCCACTCTGCTCCCGTACAGGAGCTGGTCCTCGTGGCCTGCCTGCCGGCAGATGGCTGCTACCCTCCGGGTGTTAAGATGGTAGAATGGCCGGCCCAGGGGAAGTGGGAGTTCCATGGGCTCCGAGGAGGACATATTGACCAACCGCCACTTCAAGGCTGAACGAGACCACGGTGTGCTCTGAGGCGTATGGAACATTTCCAGGGATGAAAGCCGTGCTTGGTTAAAAGGCAAGTCTTCAAAGAGGTCTGAGGTGTCCTGCCCCAGAGCGTCTGCCTGTGTGTTTCCAGGATGCTGCATGAATATTTCACCGATGCACCGATAAATATTTTAGCGCACTGCGTTTTAATGTCACCCCGTTTGGCTTTCCTGATTTCAAATCTCAGATCGCATCTGCCTTTTCCACTCACGTATTTATTTGCTGAAAAACTTATTTTTGAAGCAAATGGAAGCCATACCATAAAAGAAGTGAACCACAAAGTCTCTGTAAAGGGAAAATCAAGCCCTGTGCTCTACAAAGCAGGCACGCATGAGAAGAGCCCAGCGAGGGCTGGAACGGCACAAGGGTTCCATCTGGCACGGGCTCTTAGAACCTTCTTTTCATCTGGTTCCCAGCTTGCTGTCGTCCTGACATTGTTCTGTTCACTGTGCCTTGGTGGTCCTCCGAGAGGATCCCATTATAAGCAAACCTTAATAGGGTAGGGACTGGAGCCGTTGAAGAGCTGCACACAATGGTTAATTGACATTTAAGAGTAGAGACACGGTTGGTGACCTCCCATTCATAGCTTCCCTCTTCCTGTTTTTTCTTCTCTCCCACTAGTTCTCCCTTTCACTCCTCTTCCGCCCATTAGCAAATCAGAATACATAACCGAAGTACATATTTTAGTAATGACTTGGCTTATTGAATAAAGTTCGCAGTCCCAGTTCTTAATCTAAAGAAAAGTTGATTATATGATCTGAGGACAAATACTTTTTTTCCCTTGTGGATCAGTGATTCCTCCCCTGAGCTAGAAGAAAAACGAAAGAAAAAAAGCCCACAATCGTTTTTAAAAACTTGTTCTGCAATAGGAACATCTCATACACAGCATTGCATTTACTCCCCTTCATAACCTTGGAAGGCAAACAGGAGCCCCATTTCCGCAGCCGAGGAAGGCGAGACTCAGCAGAGTTAAGAGACTTGTATGCAATCACGCAGCTAGAGTACCTGGAATCTAGATTCCAACCCGGTTTTGCCTGCCCCCAAATCCACATTTCTTCTCAACTTTTTTTGGAGAAACACTGTTGAATGAAAAAAGTGTCCTGGAAAACCACCACATGCAGTCTAATACTATTTTTGTAAAGCTCAAAAACCATACCATGTGCTGTTTAGGGACATATGCGAATGTGATAAAACTGTATCTTGAAAGCAAGGCAGTGACTGCACTCCAAATTCCAGGTGAAACTCGCCTCTGGGCAGCTGAGACGAAGAGGGACACAGGGGTGGGTGCTGGCTGCTGGCTGTGTTCTAGCCAGCACCGAGGTCCCCCTGTGCTCCTGGAGTTCACTTTATCCTCATGCTTTCTTGCTTACCTATTAGTTACCTACTCTTTTGCATGTAGCAAGTATTACGTTAAAATAATAAAGGGAGGAAATGAGCTGAAAGACAGCAACCCTAATGGTCATCAGATGCTGGAGGGGACGGTGCCTGGAATCTGGGGGGGTGCCCGACCCCTGAGCGTGCGCTTTCTCCTCGCGACTCAATGGCAGGCTTTATCCTGTGTGGTTTCATTGGCACCGAGGTCATCCTGCCACCCTGTGAGAATCCCTGGGCTGGATTATTATTTGCATTTTGAAGAGAAAGGCTGGAATAAGCCCCCTGTCCCTCACAGCTTCACCTCCCCAGTCACCACCTCCCCTCAGAGTCTGCCTAAGCGCTCTGAGACGCCCAACGAGGCTGTCTGCCACCTGCCACTCCAGGTGCCTGCTCGTCTCTTTGAGTTTGAACCCAGAGGCTAGCGGGGGTGTGAAAAGCCATTTGAGCCATTCCCTTACCCCTGATGGGACAGCCCTTGGGGTTTCTTCCTCTCATTTTCAACAGAGAGAAAGGCGATCCTGTGTCTTCCCTCATTCCCTTTTCTAGTTTGTGACAGTCCTCATCACATATCACCACTCAGGGCCCCTGGGCCCAGCCTAAGTCCTGCCACTCCCCAGCTGCTGTCATTCAGCCTCTCGGGACCTCCCCGTTCTCTGTGAAATGGTGATAATAACGTCAATGGTACTTGTCATGAGTGCCTCTTTGGGGCCAATTTTGAAAAGGAGATTTGTCAATTTTCAAGAACTTGGACATGCCCTGGCTGGTGTAGCTCAGTGGATTGACTGCGGGCTGTGAACTAAAGTGTCACCAGTTCAATTCCCAGTCAGGGCACATGCCTGGGTTGTGGGCCAGGTCTCCAGTAGGGCCATGTGAGAGGCAACCACACATTGATATTTCTCTCCCTCTCATTCTCCCTTCCTTCCCTTCTCTCAAAATAAATAAATAAAAATAAAATCTTTAATAAATAAATAAAAAGAAAAAGAACAAAAAAAAAAAGAACTTGGACAACCTAAGGGATTTGTTATTTCCATAGTTTAATTGTGCTCTGAGAAATGCAAAAGGAGAACAGCCACGACCCACAGTGGCAGTCAACTCTCATAGCCTGGACTCTGGGCGGAGGGCTCCCACCTGGGGCCTAGGTGCACCTCTTCCCGCTTCAGCTCCAACACAGCTGTGTGGTACCTGATTCTGGGCAGACACCGGCTTATTGAACACAGAAGGCATGAGAGGCTTTCTTCCCACACTGGTGCTGGAGGGGCCCTGCTGGGGAAGCCAGAGGCAGAAACAGAGCCCTGCCAGTGTCTGGGCGCTAAGAGGGCTGCTTACTGCTGCTTTGCCTTTTCATTCGGGACCTGTGTAGCTCAGCTCAAAGGGCGGAACAACTCTTTAAAGAAGTAGATGCAAGACTCCGACTATTTGTCCCCACCCTGTTTTCCTGTTTCTGAGGTTGTGTTAGTTTGCTAGGCCTGTCATAACAAAATACCACAGGCTGGGTGGCTTAAGCCACAGAAATTTATTGTCTCACAGCTCTGGTGGCTGGAAGGCCAAGATCGAGGTGCCAGTAGGGGCGGTTTCCTTTGAGGCCTCTCTCCTTGGCTCGCAGATGGCTGCCCTCTCATTGCTGCTTCATGTGGTTTTCCCTCTAGACATGCGTGTCCCCGGTGTCTCTTTCTGTACCTGAGTTTCCTCTTCTTATAAGGACACCAGTAATACTGGTTAGAGCCTGCCCAAGTGGCCTCATCAATCACCTCTTTAATGTCTCCGAATAGTCACATTCTGAGTACATGGACTTAAGACTTCAACATATAAATTTTGGGGAGGATGGGGAGACTCAATTTAGCGCATAACTAACACTTTCTTTAAATCCTCACCAAAGGGTATGTTTTTTGCTTTTAGAGAGAGAGGAAAGGGGGGAGAGAGAGAGGAACATCAACATGAGAGAGAAACATAGATCAGTTGCCTCCCGTATGCACCCTAACTGGGGATTGAACCCGCAACATTTTGGTATACAAGACAATGCTCCAACCAACTGTGTTACCTGGCCAGGGTCTAATACTTACTTTAAGAATTACTTGAGTTGTTGATGTCTATCTCCTCTGATGAGCCATAAGCTCTATGAGAGCTGGACTAGGACTCTCTGTTTGCTGTTTGCTGTACAGTGTCTGTGGATACTCAGCAACTATTTATGGAATGAATTAATAAATGAGTTATTATTCCTTAGCTGATCCAAAATGGCAAGGATAGCTGCAGGACCTCAGACTGGCAGGAAGCCGAAACAGAGCCTCAGAACCTGGCACTGGGTGGCTACCCTCTCCCGGCAGGCCTGTCCCTCACGAATATACTCACTTCAGTATGCGTTGATCTTGAAGGCCTACTGTGCATCAGACTTTTGTCTGGCTTTAGAGAATGGATAAGCTTCTGATAAGAGAAAGGGAAAGAGGGTATGGGTTAGTATGCTGGTTGCTTGTCCTTTTGCCTTCCCATGGCTGGGTTTTGGAAATTTACCAAATAAATGAAAGAGTGAAAAATTTTTGGGGGGGGCAGGGTGTTGAATTAGTAGTGTGATAAATTAGTATTTCTCCTATTTCCCTCTCTTTTAGCCACTGTGACCCTGGTTTCAGGTCAGACACCCAGGGGTCCTGCTATGGAGCTGGCAGCCACCCGTTGGGATTGGAAGAGGTGTTCATGGTCAGGTGTAGAGGACAGACCTGATGCTGGCTGAGTCCTTTGGAGAAGTGTTTGTGTGTTTCTGGGTGTTCCTACATATTTGTGTGTACATCTGCATGTATGTGTGTCTCTTGAGTATGTGTGTATTGCTGGTTGTGTTCGGGTTCTCTCCATGTCTCTATCTTTGTTTCTGTGGGTATGCATCTGACTGTGTCTGGGTATGTGCTTCTGTGTGGATGTAGCTGGGTGCCTGGATATTGTTGGAAAGGACTCCTGGGGAAAGTGCCTCTGGGCCCGGGCATCGTGGCTTCTGTTCTGATGCTGCCGGACCTCTAAGGCTGGTCTGGTTGACATTCTGGGCAACGAGGCTGAGGACAGCTGCATTTGCTGAGTCATAAGGATGTGGACTCTGTTCACAGTTGGACATATCTCCTTTCACACACACACAGAGGAAATTTCAGACGTGCTGGCTGACCCTGCATTCTTTCAGAAGGTCATGACCTCAGCCAACCCCAGGAAGGAGAGGAAATGAGTATTCTCGTGGGACCTAGAGGTTGACAGAAGGCGAGCTGAAACGCTGGTGTTCCCCAGCTGGGTCCCCCGGGTCATCACTTTCTCAGGCTGTTCTGCCGGCTTTGAAACTGATGGATGGACACTTCCTGGTGGGGTAGGAAGCCAGGGTAGATTGTCTGGAATGGTACAAAGTACAGACCTCACTAAACCCTTACAATCAGTGCTGACCCTGGGAGACCCCACCAGGCCATGGGTCCAGACTCTGGAACATCCTTCCCTTCCTGCTCCAAACCAACCAAATAAACAATAGCAAGTGTGTCAAGTGGGTCTTTCAAGCTTGTCTGATCTAAACAGTAAAATTTCCCCCAGGGATGGCGGGGCAGGAAGCCTCAGTCACGGGCTTTACGGGCTCTTTTCCAAGAGCAGATGGGGAAGGGCGGGAGGGCATTTGCCCACTGGCATGTACCTGGTGGGGCACCAGGGGTGAGGAAAGGGTTTGAACAGGTGTGGGGAGAAAACACACACCTTTCCAAGCGTCGACACGCGTCTGGTGTGGTGCTAGACACTGCTTCCAAGGAGCTCAGGCTAGGGGCGGACCTCTAGATACTCAGCCGACATACAGATAAACTGCTTTCTCTGGCCTGTGACGCACAGGTGTGGACGAAGTGAGGGAAGGGGGTGTGGGTGAATCAAAGAGGGCAAAGAAGGGCTTGCTTCTTCTGAGGAGGCAGTCGTCAGAGTAGGGAGGTGGCCTGGCTCAGTGAAGGCCACTGACAAACACGTACTCTTGCCTGCCGTCACCTGCCTCTGGTAAGGTCCAGCCAGCCCATAGGGCTGTGTGGGTCTGGAATGTACAGTGCGTTTGGTGGGAGTTGGTTCTCCTGGGGAGAGCTGGGCCTGGGGAGGCAGTTGGGGTGTCCGACTCTGCCTAACTGGGGACTGGGTGACTGCAGATGCTCATCCAACCCTACTGACGGTGCCCGGGGTGATCGGGAGCTCAGGATCTCCTGGCAGGACACTTCAGGGCTGGTGTCAACTGTTCACATTGTTCCAAGTTCTTTCTCAGGCCGAGTTCAGTCCACCTCCTCAAAGAGCCGTCTGTTGTCCTGGTTCTGTCTTCTGGGGTCACACCCACTTAACAGTTTTGTAGACAAAGATGAAAGAGACAATCTTGTCCTCCAGGAATCTACAGGCCGGTGACAACAAGAGCTACAGGCCGGTGACAACAAGAGCCCCAGGTGAACTAGGGGCTGTGAGCTGAGGGAAGAGTCCCTTGTCCTGGCTGATGGGGGCCCAGGGGGGGATCCAGAGGAGCTGGCATTTGAAATGGGTTTAAAGAACACGGGAACTGGTGTGTGCAGAGGGGGCTGGGGCGTCCAGACCAGGAACGGCGTGGGCAAAGATGCCGAGGCAGGCGGGAGAGAGCCCCGTGTCTCCTGAGGATGTGGAGCAGCCTGGCAGGTGGGGTCTGGTGTGGTGGGGGCTCTGATAGCGATGGGGGCTGGGTCACAGCAGGTCTTGAACTCAGGCCCAGGTGTTTCGTGTGAGCCATGGGAGGTACAGGGGTTTGGGGAGAGTATCAGAGCTGCGGTTCGCACCGGCAATTCTCACAGCATGGTCCCCAGCCAGCGCATCAGTACCACCTGGGACCTGGTTAGAAATGCAGATTCTCAGGCCCCACCCCAGACCTGCCAATGGAAATTCTGGGCATGGGACCTAAAAGTTTGCTTTAACAAGCCCTCCAGGTGATTCTGATGCACTGCGTTAGAAAAACACCCCTGAGAGCTGAGGGAGCGACCGACGATGTGGAGGTGGTGTGGAGGAAGGAGCTCAGTTAGGGGCTATTAGAAGCACCTGAAGATCGCTTCTCGGCCTTTCGGCTAAGATCAAGTGTAGAAGCACCTGAAGGAGGCAGGCAGCAGGCCTGACCTGGGGAGGGGGCCAGAGAGTCGGAGAGATATGCGCCAGCCCCTCACCTGCTAGCTTCATGGACCTGGGCAAGGGACTTACCTTTCCTGCGCCTCAGTTGCTGCATCTTCAAAAGAGAATCAGAGCTGAAGGACGGTAGGTGATGTGGCCAACAATGGCCCAGCTCGCCGGGGATGAGGGGTTTTGTAGGACAGGGGACTTTCACTGCTAGAACCAGGAGTGTCTAGGGCCAAATGGGATGGCTGGTGACCTGAACCCCCTAAGTGGGCTCAGAGAGAAGCACTGCTCAGAATGTTCACGGAGGGGACAGGCAGAAGGTGGGGTTGCGGAGGAGCCCAGCACCCATTCTCGAGCACTTCGGTGGCAGCTGCAGGTCCTAGTCCCTCTTGCCACCCATTTCTGGTGCCCTCAGGGCCTGGCATAGGCCCCTCCCACATGTTTCTTCCCTGGTCTGGCTCTGGAGACCAGCAGAGGGGGAGATGGGGCCCGGGCCAGCGGCAAGGGCACAGAGTTGTCTCCCCATGGCCATGTCGCTGGCCAGGTGCCTGGGTCACATGAAACACAATAAGGCTGACGCCTCTGAGGCCCCACTGATGCGGCTGGAGGCTGAAAATACCCAGTGCCCTGGCCTGGGCGCCTGGATGACTCTTCTGGGCCAGGAGTCAGGGATCAGCTATGGTGTCTGTTACCCCACTGCTCTGGACCCGACTGGGTTCTTGCCACTTTAGCCAGGGGCCTGGCAGGGGTAGGGAAAGAGGGAGGGTTACAGGGAGGTGTGGCCTCCCACCTTGCCTACAGGTTGAGTTTTCCAAACAGAGATCTGAGGTATAAACACCAGATAGAAAGGTTACCCATGGAAGCTTTCTCAGAAAAGTGGGGCAGCTTCTTTCTGAAGACTCCAAGGAACCTCTCTGTGCGTCTCGCTGGTCCACATGCTCATTCATGGACTAATTAATAGGAACAAAGATGGTTTGTTTGGGCCTGAGACCCAGGACCTTAGAGTCTGGGGTGGAGTCACATTCCTCCAAACTGACAGTAAGGAACTGAGGTCATTGCCAAGAGAAGGGGAACAGGAGAGGAGGGTCCTAATGACTCACTCATTTCCTTCCCTTCTCCTGATGAGCCCTGTTTTTCACCTGTCACTGGACACCTTCTGCTAGTTTAGGGTTGCTTCATGAGCAAACTGAGGCTCCCCACTCCCAGTATGCACCCACACCAGCCCAGGAGCCAGGCCTGCTGCAACCCCCAGAACTGGTAGGCCCAGCTCATAGCTACCGCTCTTCCCTGGGAAGCAGCTTCAAACCCTGCAGGAGGTGCTGAACTTGGGTATGAAAGTTCATACCCAAGTTTGAAGTATGAAGTTCATACTTCAAACTGGGTTTGAAGTCAGGCCAGGCCTCTAGGGGGTTTGCATCCAAGTTCTGGCACCTTCTTTTTTTAAAATATATTTTATTGATTATGCTATTACAGTTGTCCCATTTCCCCCGCTTCATTCCCTTCAACCCTGCAAACCCTCTCCCACCCACATTCCCCCTCCTTTAGTTCACATGCATGTGTCATTGGTTCTTTAGCTTCTGCTTTTCCCATACTATTCTTGCCCTCGCCCTGTCTATTTTCTACCTACCATCTATGCTGTTTATTCTCCGTATCTTTTCCTCCTCTCGCCTCTTCCCACTCCCCTGATGCTAACCCTCCATGTGATCTCCATTTCTGTGGTTCTGTTCCTGTTCTAGTTGTTTGTTTAGTTTGTTTTTGTTTTTCTTTTAGGTGTGGTTGTTAATCATTGTGAGTTTGCTGTCATTTTTCTATACATGTTTTTTATCTTCTTTTCTTTAGATAAGTCCCTTCAATATTTCATATAATAAGGGCTTGGTGATGAGGAACTCCTTTAACTTGACCATATCTGGGAAGCACATTGTCTGCCCTTCCAAAGCTTTGCTGGGTAGAGCAATCTTGGATGTAGGTCCTTGCCTTTCATGACTTGGAATACTTCTTTCCAGCCCCTTCCTGCCTATAAGGTCTCTTTTGAGAAATCAGCTGACAGTCTGATGGGAACTCCTTTGTAGGTAACTGTCTCCTTATATCTTGCTGCTTCTAGAATTCGCTCCTTCATTTTAATCTTGGCTAATGTAATTATGATGTGCCTTGGTGTGTTCCTGCTTAGGTCCAACTTCTTTGGGACTCTCTGAGCTTTCTGGGCTTCCCGAAAGTTTATTTCCTTTGCCAGATTGGGGAAGTTCTCTTTTATTATTTGTTCAAATAAGTTTTCCACTTGTTTCTCTTCCTCTTCCCCTTCTGGTACCCCTATAATTTGGATGTTGGAATGTTTAAAGATGTCCTGGAGGTTCCTAAGCCTCTCCTCATTTTTTTAAATTCTTGTTTCTTCCTTCTTTTCTGTTTGGTTGTTTCTTTCCTCCTTCTGGTCCACTCCATTGATTTGAGTCCCAGTTTTTTTTCCATCAGTATTGGTTCCCTGTGCATTTTCCTTCATTTCACTTAGTGTAGCCTTCAGTTTTTATCTAATTTGCGACCAAATTCAACCAATTCTGTGAGCATCCTGATCACCAGTGCTTTGAACTGTGCATTTGATAGGTTGGCTATCTGTTCATCGCTTAGCTGTATTTGTTGTGGAGCTTTGATCTGTTCTTCTGTTTGGGGCTTTTTTTTTTTTTTTTGTCTTACGTATGAGTGGTGGAGCCTTAGGTGTTCACCAGGGCGGGGCAACCCAGTTGCTGGTTTGTGACTCTGTATGTGGGGAGGGGTCTGAGAGGGAACAATGGCGCTTGTTCCACTCTCTGTTGGATTTCAGTCCCTTCTGTGCTTCCCCCAAGCAAACTGGGCCTTTCTGGTGCTGATTCCCGGGTGGGTGGGCTTGTGTACATTCTAGGACCCTGTGGGTCTCTCCAACGAACTCTCCTGTGAGGCTGAGAGTGTCTCCCTGTGCCTCAACCCCCACAGGTGTTTTCAATCAGTGTTTTGAGGCTTTATTTTCCGTCGCTGGGACCCTGGGTTGTGTGGTCTGTCTCACTGCCCAATTTCACCTGGTTTATCTGTGCACGAATGTGGGACTGCCGCCCAGTTGGTCAGCCAGCCGCCTTGAGCGCAGTGCCTCACTTCACAATCACTGCACAATCATTGGGTCTGCCTGTTGCCACCCCACGCCGGGGGTCTGCCAGCCACCGCCTGTGTGCCCAAGGTCCACCCACTGCCATCCTGAGCACCGGGATGTCTTGTGCGCCTGGTGCCACCTCTTTTTGTGCCACGACCCCTCTCTGCCTGGCTGCCCGACTCTGCTCCACCTACTGTCTAGATGAATGTGTCTGTTTTATCTCCTTGGTTGTCCGACTTCCATACAGTTCAATTTTCTGTCAGTTCTGGTTGTTATTGTGTTTCTAAATTGTTGTTGTCCTTACTTTGGTTGTGTGAGGAGGCACAGTGTGCCTACCTACGCCTCCATCTTGGCTGGAAGCCCTGGCACCTTCTTAGTGACTTTCAGCAAAGAACTGAGCCTTAGTTTCCCCACTTGTAAAATGGGGATGACAATGTGTTTCCCACAGGGCCACTGTGAGGATTAAACTGAATGAGCAAATGCATGTAGGCCAGGATAGGTGCCCCCTACACTGCACTCAGAAGGTGGTTGCTACTGCAACAACCATGCTTCTTATTGACACTGCACAGTAAAAGAATGAGAATAAATACTTAAACCAGGAAGCTGGAGCAAAAGAGAGAGGAAGCCACAGAGTCTTTGTAGCATTTCTGCCCCTGACAACCACTTGGTGACTGCAAAGCATGTGATTGGCAGGTGCCTTAATGTGAATAAGAGGACAAGTCTCGTTGGCTCCCCACGCCATAGGCTAGGCAGGGGCCCCGGTAGCCTGCACACCCTGAAGGTCGAGGTTAGTTAGGATGCCTCACTGCCCAGCTACGTTCTTCGTTCGGTACATGCCCCGCCAACCAGAACCCCACTCCCCGACCATGACCACCACCAAGTGCAAAGCAGTGTCGCCGCAGCAGTCAGCCCCTCCTGCTGTCTGCGCCCGGGCAGTGTGGGTCAGAGAAGCAGTGACAACAGTGATCCCACTCGTCACATGTCTGCCATGTGCCCAGTGATTTGCATACATTATCACGAGCCTGTATAATAATCTTTTTTAATTTTTTTAACCCCCATGTGAGGATATATTTACTGATTTGGCGGAGAGAGAGAGAAACTTTGCTGTGAGAGAGGAACATCGATTGCTTGCCTCCTGTATGTGCCCCATTGAGGGATCAAACCCTGAACCTTTTGGTGTACGGAAGGATGCTCCAACCAACTGAGCCACAGGCCAGGGCTCCCAACAATCTTGAGAAAGAGCAATTGTCTCTTTTTCACAAACGTGGAAAACTGAAGCTAAGAGAAGCAAATAAGACCACAAAGCTAGCAAAATAACTGGAGAGTTTGGTTTAGAACCAGTTCTGCCTGGCTCCAAAGCCCATGTGCTTGCCCCTACACGCAGAAGACATGCTTGCCCCTACACGGAGAAGACATGAGGCCCAGGTCAGGGTCACCCATCAACTCACGTGAGAGTGGGGCACGCATCTCTCCTCGCTATTCCTCAGTTTCCTCACCTGCGAGCCAGGTGATGCCTGAGGTCAGGATTCTGTTCTGGCATCGGACAGCTTGGCAGCCCTCTGCTGCCGTGGGTAGAGAGCACAGCCAGGGCAGAGCTGTGACAGAGGTGACCTTGGTCTTCTCCAGTTTCCTCCTGTGAGGCTCTTCCTCTGCCAGGCTGTGTCTTCCCACTGCCAGACAATTCTCAACCCAGGAGTCACATCTCCCGGGATACTTCATCCTATTCTCTGAACATTCCTGCTCACAGCCTCGAACAAAAAACTTTCAGTCTAGTGTCTCATTTCCCTGGGGTTCTACC
>PVKM010018628.1:0-24900 GCA_004027735.1 Carollia perspicillata | reverse complement strand
CCCTGGCCAGGTAGCTCAGTTTGTTGGAGCATTGTCTTACACACCAAAAGGTTATGGGTTCCATCACGGGTCAGGGCACATGCCTAGGTTGCAGGCTGGGGCATGTTTGTCAGTTGATTGATGTTTCTCTTTCACATCGATGTTTCTCTCCCCCTTCCTCTTTCTCTAAAATCAATAAATGTATCCTACGGTGAAGATTTTAAAAAGTTTTAGCCCTTAATATTTCAGGAAACAGTTTTCAAATTCTCACATGTTCAACCTCAGTGTCTTTGTGATCACCAGAGCTATTTTTTGACTCACCTAACGGTTCTTCAGAATATGTATGTTTGTTTACATTTGTTCAGGATACAGCACTTTTAGGTTCTGAATGTGATACCATCACTGGAAATTTTATTCCAAGGCACAGGTGTGTCATTATGTAACATTTGGTATTTTGATCATCCTGCAGGTATACATTTTTAATCTCCATAATGTAGCCACTTGCTGTATTTTTAAAGTGGTCTTTACAGAGGTTATTTATAGTGATAACACTTGTGGTTGTGAGATTGCCTCACAATGACCTCTGAGTGCACTGAACTACCATTAATTGAGATTTGGTGTGCTGTGGGGGTGGGGGAAGCTGTCTATCCCAGGCTGTTTTTGTTCCTTGGCTTTTTCAGTCTTTCAGAATAAAGCAATCAAGCTCCCCAGCCTAATTGTCCCAGCAATGAAATGTGCTCAGCTCACTGTAGATAGGCTTTGGATAGGCAGAAGAAACTGATACATAATAATTTTTAGACTTTTTAGAATGGTTACATCAAAATGTAAACTTTTGATTCTTGGCGTCATTTTCTTGGATCCTTTAGGATTTAGGAATAGTTATAGGAGTCTTTGAATTTTAGAAAGAGAAATGGGGTACATCTTTTTCTTTTAAATAAATTATCTGTATGTAATTTGACTTTAATTTTAATCTACATTAAAAAGCATGTCCTAGCCCTGGCTGGTGTAGCTCAGTGGATTGAGCATGGGCCTGTGAAGCAAAGGGTCGCCACTTTGATTCCCAGTCAGGGCACATGCCTGGGTTGTGGGCCAGGTCCCCAGTGGGGGACGCATGGGAGGCAACCACACATTAATGTTTCTCTCCCATTCTTTCTCCTTCCCGTCCCCCCTCCAAAAATACATAAATAAAATATTTTTAAAAAGCATGTCCTAACATTTACTTGTGATTTTTATAGTCCTCAAAATATCACAATTTTTAGATATATTTATCTGAACTAAAAACTGAAATCAGACCTTTCTGACCAATTTGCGTTGGCTTAATTTTCATTCCATTGGTTTAACAGTGAGGACTGCCTTTGTCAGTTAGGTTACATAGCATGTATTTTCTGTAAATTGATTGATCCAAGGTAATTTGCAACTTCATATTTTGGCAAGATATAGTTAAAGTAGAAGATAGAGCTATTTAATAAATCTTTGGTATGTGCCAAAGCATTTAGGGGTGAAATGTCTTGATGTCTGCAACTTGCTACAAAATAATTGAGAAAAAGAGGGGGGAGGAAAGAGGAAGGTAGATAAAGCCACAGTTGCAAAATGTTAACAATTGGTTAATTTAAGTGAAAGATACTGCTCACTTTAATATTCTTTGAACTGTGCTGAAGGCTTGAAAAATTTTGAAATATAAAGTTGGGGAAATGTAATAGTCATAGTGATAGAAAAAATTAATTTTAAGGAGTATGTGTCAGTATTATAACAAATGTCTTACCAGGGTAAAAGTAAACTAGGATAAAATTATATGGGGGGAGTAGAATGGAAGGGTTTGTTCAAGAATCTTTATAAATGGATGATGGTGGGTATGTTTTTTAGATATCATCAGTGCATTTAAAAGCAGTGGAACTATTTTACTTTAAAATGTCAACTTTATGTCAGAAATGGCATCTATTGCAACTGTTTGAACATATGATGGAAACATTCATGCTTTAAAATTGTTTATTGATGAGAGAGAAAGAGAAAAATAAATAAGTAAATAAATAAATATCTATTAATTGCCTCCATTTGTGCCCTAAGTTTAACCCTCAACCTAGGTATGTGCCCTGACTGGGAATCGAACCCCCAGCCTTTTGGTGTATGGGATGACACTTCAATCAACTGAGCCACACTGGCCAGGGCTTATGATGAAAAATTTTAGATGCCAAATTAGAAATCTACAAGAAGGTACACGATTAAAAATATTTTTGTTGTGGTAAGCAGGCACAGAGGTTTGAAGACTTCAGACCTGGCTAATACTCTTTCAACTCTTTGGGTTCTAGGAATGTGGTGCTATGAGTTCACTCAGTTATGCTGCAGCCTGGCAGATTATCCTGGCATGGACAGATGGATGTGACTGTTTTAGCAAAGGCACCGTTCAGCTTATGAAGCATAACCATAATAACCTCCCCCCAAACCTGGACTACTCCCACAGACATGTAAACTTTATGTTCAGCTGCTGAGAGCAACCATAATATGTTATGTTGTTTTTAAACTACAGAGCTGTTTTTATGCCCTTGTAATTTCCCTTTTCTATAAATGTGGATAATTTCTTAAGAAAACTTAACATACATTACTAACATAACATATGTTACTATTACTAACATAATTTTTACTGGCCATGGAACTAGTAATTCTATAAACTAGAAGTTTGTAAGTGAACTTCTTTTTATTTTTCTAAGTGGCATATAAAAATTGTCTGGAGAGATTTGTGATACTTTGACAGAGGTCATTCATACGGAGGTTTGGAATGTGGACTATGAATATTTAGTTGTGGTCAAAATCTAAATGCCATTGTGCTTTGGTATAAACCATACCCTGTAGTACTTACCGTCTGACTTAAACCTTCTTCTAAAAAGGTAAGATTTAAGTTTTGGACTGGAAGAGTGAGGTATAATGTACACATTGTGCAAGACTGGGGGGGCTGAAAACCATGTGTACTTTGTCTTGGCCAGGGACATTGGGAGAATGTCATTTCTTTGAATAGATCAAGCTGTCTGGCTAATAGACTTCAGCTTTATTATTATAATTTTATCAGCTGTTTTCTTGGTTTCGAACCTGAAAATGAGAGACTGTGAAGGCTTAATTTAATGAAATACAGATGAAAAAATCTCCAGTGGTATTTTCAAAAGTGTCCGTATTTTAACCATGAAAATCAGAAAATTATCTCATCAGAAAATTACTGCCATTTCATTCTCAGATCCCATTCAAGTTTTGTCACTTGTCTCAATGATGTTCTTTACAGTAGAAGATCCCATTCATAGTCACATATCACATTTAGTTGACATGTTCCTTAAGTCTGAAACAGTTCTTCAGTTTTTTTCTTGACTTTAAAGGTTACTGGCCATATATGTTATAGAATGAACCTGGATTTGGTGTGTTTTTTTTAAATGATTACATTCAGGCAGGAATTTCACAAAATTGATTCTGTGTTCTCGTTGCCTTCTGTCAAATCGTATGATTGTCGTTTGTCCCATTGCTGGTGATGTTCACTGATAACCCGATGAAGGTGGTGACTGCCAGGCATTCTGTATTAGTTTCGTGTTGCTGTTATAACTAGTTACCACAACTTTAGTGGCTTAATACAACACAGATTTATTCTCTTATAGTTCTGGATGCCAGAAGTCCAAAATTTGTTTTCTCGGACTAGTTACAGTATTGGCAGGGCTGGTTCTTTCCGGCGGTCCTAGAGTAGAATCTGTTTCCTTGCCTTCTCCGTCTTCTAGAGATAGCTTGTATTCCTTGGCTTGTGGCCCCTCTCTCCATCTTCAAAGGCCATTTCTCTAGCCTCTGCTCCCATTGTCACATCACCTGTCTTTGATCCTCCTGCCTCCTTATAAGAACCCCTGTGATTATGTTGGGCCCACCAGGTAATCTGGGATAGTCTCCTCATCTCAAGATCTTCAATTTAGTCATATCTGTAGAGTCCCATTTGCCGAGTCCCATTTGCCATGTAAGTTAGTGTATTCACTGGTTCTGGGTATTAGGATGAAGACACTTTGGAGAGGGTTGGGGATGGGGATTCAGCTTACCACACTTCCCCACTGTGAAATCATTCTTTTCTCTTTTGTAATGTTTTTTTTTGTGTGTGTGTGGGAAGATGCTTTGATCTCTGGTTCTTGTTAGTGGAGAATGATATTTAGAAGTCAAGATCTGGGTGGTAAGTGTGCTCACTACTATTGAGATCTCACTGTTTGAATCTCTCTTGTCAGATAGAGCTAGGAAATATGTGTGTATGTATATAGAGCTACATCCATATTAGTCTATTCCAATTTAATGCCACGAGGTTCATTCTTGTTTTCTATTTTTTAATGTATGTATTATACCCTTCTCTGATACGTGTGACAGCGAAAAACTGATTCCAGTTATCCTAATGGACAAGGATGGGCAAAAGTAGGTTAACAACAATAATAAATAGTACAATACTAAATAATAATACAAGAGTAAACTGTTTCATATACTCAAAACTGCAAACCTACTTTTGCCCTCCCCTGCAGTTAGTTATTTGATCAGTTCCCTTGCTTATTACTCTTTCTGTCGCCACCGCTCCTCTACATGGATCCTTCCGCACCACAGCTGGTTCTGACACCTCCTGCCAAACGCTCTCCCGTGCGGATGCTTTCCTCAGAGCATGGCGGTAACGGGATAGTGGGACTTTTTACATGGTGGCTTCGGAGACCATTCTATTATATGTAAAGTTCTTTTACTTATCTGACATCTCATTTAAGGACTGTGGTTTCGTAGTTTTTAAATACTACGAAAAAATTTATATTTAGTATTAGCCAGCTGGATTCAGTTTAGATGATCTCAGTTTTGTTGGCAGTATCCAAAGCATCATGTATAGTTAGGAGCCAGTTGAACATATTCCCTCATCTCTCCATCAGGCCTGAGCAGCATGTGACCCTGACCATGTCGTTGTCATAGAACTTCTTCACAGCCTATTTGATCTGGTGCTTTTTGGCCTTGACTTCTCCAGTGAACATAAGTGTGCTTTTGTTTTCTATCTTCATGGCTCACTTCAGTGTTAAGGGGGAACCTGATGATGGCTGTTGCTCTTTTGAGGCTTTTTGGCTGTCTTTGTGGTGTCTTGGGCCAGAAGGCAATAAAGCGTGGATCTTCTTTTTTTGTGCGTGGCTGTGGATGCTCTATATATAGCACTGCCTTCTTGCCCTTCTGAACCTTTGTTTTGGCTTTGGCTTTGGGAGGGGCAGGTGCTTCTTTGTTCTTTGCTTTCTGCATGTTGTCTTTGTGAATGGGTATTTTATTTTAAAACTTAAACATTTTTTAAGAACTTGGGAGCATTAGTCAAACCAAGTGATTATAGTTTTTTTTATAGTAAAACTGTGATATTTTGGTTTTGGTTTAATTTCTTTTCAATTGAATTGTAGGTTTTTCTTGGGGATTAAAATAATACTTTTTGTCATAACTCTTATATGAATCTATTTAACTTTTTTGGGGTTGGGTGACTTTTTAAATTTAATATAATTTTCATGTTTCAGAACTACCATTTCTGCTTAGCTTCCTTAATAAACCACAGGTTTCAACTGTTTCATATTTTTTATTACTTCTTTAGTAGAAGGGAATGGAAGAGAAAATATCTCAGAAATTACTGATTATGTGACTAAATATTTTGGGTACAAGTCAGTTATTACATTTTTCAATGAGCAGTTATTGAAGTCTCACATGACAAACGGTTCCTTGGTACCTTCCTTGCAAGTTGAATATCCAAGAGTTGAATAAAATTTGCCAGATACATTATTTGTTCTATCATATGGGTTTTTCTTAAAGTTCATTTAAGTAGGTGATACTTTCATATTCCAGGAAAATATTAGCATGGTGATGAAGGTTAGTATGGGTTAAGTCTAGTTTTGCTTTCACTGAAAAATGATTTAACTTATCACCTCTTTTTTTTTGACAGAGCAAATTCGATTAAAGAATATCAGAAATGTATATGGAAGATGTATGTGGTATCGTTTACGGTTATTAAACCCCCAGCCAAATATTATTCCTACAGTAAAGTAAGTAATTGTTTGCAAAAAAAAATTTTTAGTGTTTACTTTTTGCTAGATATCATCTAAAATGGAGGTATAATAATCAATAAAATATGTATCTGTAAAGAAATTGTGGCCTTAGTAAGTGTAAGATGTGAATGGTAAATTTGAGAGCTCTTTGAATAGAGTGGTTTATAAATTCAAAGGCGAGAGAGTACGTGTACTGTATTTTTGGACCATAAGATGCAGCTAGGTTTTAGAGGAGGAAAATGGGGGAAAAAATTGAAGTAAAAAATGTGGTAAAATATTTATAACATAATATTTCACTAATGTAAATGTAAACAGAACTCAGCATCCATTATTCCTCCCAAATTTGGAGGGTGAAATTGCATCTTATAGTCCGAAAAATACGGTACTTCTGACTCAGGGGAGCAGGAGAGAGTTAAACCTGGAGGGAAGCTTTGTGCATCTTGGGTCAGGATCTGAATTTGTTGTTAAGACTATAGGGGAATCTTTAAAAGATTATCAAAAGCTGGGAAGTGACATGATCAAGTTTGCATTTCATGGTGATAAAGTTTATTGAGCATATACTGTATGCCAGGTTCTGTGCTAGGGCTTTGTGTGTTATCTCATTAGTTTTATATTAACTTCAGGGCAGATGTTTTTGCTTTTTCTCAGATGGGGAAGCTGCGATTAAGAGAATGAAGTAACTTGACCAAAGTCGTGCAGCTGGAAGTGGTGGACTGGGGACCCAGCACCCTTTATTTTGGCAGGCCCATCTTCTTAAACAGGCCTGTTTGATTTTGTGAGGCAAAGGGGTGTGCTGGTTTAGAGCTTAGGCTACAGATCTTCACCCTAAGTCTCAGTTTAGAGGGAATAGATGGAACTGATAACAGGGGAAAGAGTTGCCATTATTGGAGGACTGTGGCTCATGAATTAACTACATTTACCTATCCAGGAGGTAGGAAGGGAAGACCTAACAGGAAATTAGTAACTTCAGGCAGTTTAAATAGTTTCTCTTTGTAAGGCTTGACTTTGTCTGGTTTAGTTCCTTTGGAGAAGGAGGGAAATCTTGCCTTTGATGTTGTGTTCTTCAGCGATTTGAAACTAAAAGTCACAATAAGTTTACAAGAGAAGTTTTATGTTCACTGTTTATTTTTTGCTGTTGCATATTTTAAATTAAGCCCTTTGTGAAGCAGCAAGACAAATAGTTTTGGCCCCTCAGTCTCCTCTTTTCTGGGCTTTGGTCAACATTATGGGTATTTGGACCTCACTTTTCAAGAAAAAAAAAACCCCAACTCGATGAAGTTCTCCAGTGATTAATAAACTGGTTTACTTAACTGGAGATAGAGATTAAAAGGGTGTTTAAGTAAGGAAGAGTTACACAGACTCTAGTAACAATTTGGATAAGTTCAGAAACCATCATACCTCTTTTGCTACTTAACCCTGAAGCATTCTTTCAAAATTGGGCAGTCATTGTGTAGTACTCTTAATTTCTGGAAGTTGCTTCTAGCATAATTTTTAAAGTATGCTTAGTAAAAAAATCAAGACTTCATGAGTTAATTACTGAAGCTATTTGTGGTGAAAATGCTTATCTTTGTAGAGGAACCAAAAATGCTTTTTAAGTATTGTTACATGTATCAGGTGCATAAGTTCAAGGTTGTGACTAGCTGCGCGTTTGTAGCATTTCAGCACACACTAGTAATGAATATGTCTCCTGGATACATGCAACCTACACTGTAATTTTTTTTGACTGCAGCCTCCTCATGGTTAAAAAAGATTGGTCACAGGCAATGATGCAGTCTGTTACCTTTCCACCTTTGTTTTGGCCCTTGGGAAATGAGAGCATAGTTTTATTGGTTGCGGTAGGTTTTTTCATCAGTGTGGTGGTTCTGTCTTGAGTCTGCTCTCCTTCCTTTATTCTTTGGCTCAGAAAACCAGATGTTACAAGTAGGACATCTAACAAGGGGTGTGTAGCATATTCCTAGGTTTTTTGTTCCTCTTTCTTTCTGCCTTTGTTTGCTTTTAAATCTTGCTTTAGTGGTTTTCAGTTTCACCTTTATCTTTGTTTTTCTGAGCTTTGTTAGCCTGTTGGGAAAGTTGGTAAAAGAAAATGCGGAGTTATTAATTTGTGTGGGATTAAAGTATATTTTCATGTATTCTTTAGCATATTGGGGGTATTCGTAAACTTTGGGTTTGAGTTGAAATTACTATTTTAAATTATTTTTATTATTCAATAAGTAGTTACTGTGCACCTACTATATATACTGTGTGTCAGGTGGTATACTAGGTGCTGATATGCTGTGATTAACAACTATATATGTTTCAACTATTTACAGTCTTGGGAGCTATTGGCAAGTAAAAGAAGTAATGATAGTAGAGTTTAGTAAGGGTTGTGAGGGAGATGCCATGAAAGACTGGAGGAACGACTCTTAACTCTGGCTGCAGACAGAAGCTTCTCTGAGTAATGAGGTCTGAAGCTGAGATTTGGGTGGAGTTACTAGTAACAGTCAATAGCTAATATGAGTTGATTATTTACTGTTCCTGAGACACTTTGTAGGTGCTTTAGATACCTAATCTCAGTCGATTCTCACACCTACCCTAAAAATTGGAAACTGAGTTTTAAAAGCCTAAAAGCAACTTGCTAAGACCTCTCGGTTAAGGAGTGGTGAGGCTGGGGTTTGGCCTCAGGTAGTTTTGTTCCCGTACTCCTGTTCGTAACTGCCTCTCCCTAGATAGCCAGGGAAAAATGGGAGTGCTCCAGCTAGGGCTCCCTTTTTTTCTTTTGGCCTGTAGATAGGCGGAAAGCAGCTTGCAGAATTTATTATGTTTTGGCCAGATGGAAAGAAATTTGCAGCTCAGTGCTAACTGTATTTAAGCTACTCTGAAGTTAGTCAAAAGTTAATTAAGATCCTGTCCAGGTGCTCAAGGAGCTTACAGTGAGTCTGAGGAAGAAAGACACGGCTTGTGCTTCTTCGTGACTGTAACCACCGTTTCCCCATTGATGAGGATTGAGGATTGCTTCTTAGGGGGTGAACACTCTGAGTTGAGTCTAGAAGGGTGAGTAGAGTTTGGGTAGGCAGAGGTGTGAGAAATGGGAATTCTAGGTAGAAAGACCAAAGAGCAAAAGCATGATAGAGGGACAGGCTTAGGGAACTTTGGAAGATGGGGATTTATTTTGTTTGAAAAATCAGGTGATAAAGGTAAGCAGGTAGGTTGGAACTGGATTCTAGAGTTTCATTCCAAAGCTAGCTTCCTAACGAGAGCTTAAACATGTGGAACATTTTCTTTCTGTCTTTGAAAACAGTTCTCTCTGATATTGTTTGATTAGGCTTCCTGTGATCCATTTTGTCTGTTTAATAGTTCCTGTTTAGTGTAACAAATTTTGATACAACGGGTATAAGAAACCAAATAATTCAGTTTCATCACTTGAAGATAGCCACTATTAAGATGATCTACCTTTCTGTATTTTTATTTATAATAAAGTTATTTAAAATATGATTATATTGCATGCACATACAGCTTTGAAACCTATTTTTTAAAAAATTTAATAATATTAATACAAGGGAGATAATTTTCTAGCACAAGTATTTTTAATAGCTAGATAGTATTTCACTGTGTGGATATACTGTTAATTTATTTGTCTAGTACTCTATTAATAGGCACTTATGTGCGTGCTTTTTTCTGCTGTATTTGTGTCTGTAACCACCCTTGTACACTTTCTTTAGTTAATTCTAGTTTATTACCTTCTAAGTTTCTTGAAGTAAGTAAAGTAGATGGATAGTTAAAAGGGTATGTACTTCTTTAGGTTTTTTGATACCTTACTGTCAGACTTTCCTTCACAGTAAAATGTATATGAGCGTTCCTTCTTTTCTTCAATCTCTCCAGTGCTGATATCAGTCTTTTAAATGTTTTCACTAAACAAAACATATTGGAGAGAAGAAATTAGTTTTTTCCCCAAATTAAGTGCTCTTGTATATCATTTTTTAACCTATTATATACCACTTTCTATATCTTTGGCTAAAAAATGTTCCAAGATCAGGTGAGACTGGGTGCATTCAGGGTGGTATGGCTCTAGACTAAAATATGTTCCGTTGTGTGGTTCTGTCTTCCTTAATTTAATTAGTTCCCTATAAATGGACATTTAGGTTGTGTCCAAAGTTTCACTATTATAAACATGTGTATTTATCCATTTTTGCACAATTGACCCATTATTTTTGTAGTTTATCTTTCTAAAAGTGTTATTGGAAGGTCAAGAACAATTCCTTTTTTTTTACATTAAATGATTTACTAAATACTTGGTATTAATATATTTTGACCAAATGTAATAATTCAGTAAGTAAATAAGCTGGATTTACTTCAGGACTTAAAATTCTGCAAGTAGTAACTGACAGAATATTAAATGCCAGGCACTCTACAAGATTCTAGAGACTTCCAAGGTGAAGAAGATACTGTTTTCTTGCTATGTTACAGGAGTTTAGAATTTGAGTCAATAAGTATAGCAATATGAGGCTACTTTAGATTGTTTTGTGCCTTGATCTTGCCATTATGTCTCTTATAGGAAAACCATATAAATATATTTATTTATACTTCATTTATCTTTTTTCTAAACAGGAAAGTAGTTCTGCTTGCAGGATGGGCATTATTCTTATTCCTTGCATACAAAGTTTCCAAAACAGACCGAGAATATCAAGAATACAATCCTTATGAAGTATTAAATTTGGATCCTGTAAGTAGTATTTTTATATAATGCACATTAGTTTAATGATCCCATGAAAGTCATGTAAGTGCACATCCTAAAAGACATTGAACTGTGCCTAAAAATTAAGACTTTGGTTAGTTAAGTTTTTTACTAAAATAAGATAAGTATCTAACCTATTTATTATTCTAATGTACATGGCTTCTAAGCTATAAATGTTGATTGCCATCCTACTAAGGATTGATTGATAATTGCTAAAATGTCAGAATATTTGAAGACAAGAGTTAATGAGTATATTTTTAGAGGACATGTATAAGGTGGGTTTAATGCAAAGTTAAAACCAGAGGGTTTATATATGTTAGTTGAATGATTAAAGTCTTTTGACCCTGTGTTAGTTGACTCTAAGGTAGAGTGTTAACTCTTTATGTCTTACAAGAACTGGTTTCATTGTCATAGAAATTCAGTTTAACCTTGGTTATATCCTTTGGGTGATCTCTTGATTGAACTTGATTGATAGGTCCCAACAGAAAATTAGTGTGTTAGGTGTATCAGTGGAAAGTTAGAACTGAAATGAATGATGAAGGTTATCTAGCCTTTTTTTCTGTTTTAATTGCTTGTAGTATCATTTTATTTATTTACTTATTTGTTTAATTATTTTTAGAGGGGAAGGGAGGGAGAAAGAGAGGGAAAGAAACATAGATATGAGAAAGACATATTTCTTATATGTTTCCTGCCTGGGGATTGAGCCCACAAACTAGGTAGGTATCCTGGTGTGACCGGGAATTGACTGGCAACCTGTTACTCTGTGGGACAGTGCCCAACCAACTGAGCCACACTGGTCAGAGCTAGCTTTTTTTTCTGATGGTGAAAGTGAGGCCTGGAAAACTTATATATTGTCTGGGGTCCTAGCCAAGCTAAATCTAGTGCTCTTTCCATTTTTTCTCCAAGCTACTTCTTTTACCTCTAGTCACTGCCCAATAGATGGCCGGACCCCGAGGTACAGATAACACAAATAAGGAGTGGGTTTATCTTCTGGCTTTCTGCTTCATAGAAGAAATGTATACCTATCATTTATCTTTTTGTGTTGTGATGATCATGGTCATTGAGAGCTTTTAAAGATTAAAAGGTTCGGGGGCAGTTTGATGCTATGAAAAGTCAATGTCAAAAACTTATTATTAGAAAGTGACTCTAATTAGAAAGCAACCAAGGTAAACTTATTAAGTATTTGCTTAATATTAAAATATTGACAAGAAAATGAAACTAGATATTCTTCAGCAGGTATTCTTCAGATTATTTCTTAGAAAGGAAAGTAACCTTTGATTGGAGGCTTTTTTCAGTCAGACTTAATTCACCATGATCATTTGTGATATTTAAATATCACTATACTTTTATTTTATTTGAGTATGCTGTTATAGGTGACCCTTGGCAGTGTGACAGATGGGGTGCCAGTCCTGCCTAGTCCAAAAATTGAGTGCGGGAGATGGAGGAGTAGGTAGACATGGCTCGCCTCCTTGCACAACCACGTCAAAATTGTAACTAAAGTACAAACCAGAGATCACTCAGAATTGTCAGAGATTGAGTTGAGTGCTAATCCTGTAACAACTATGGAACTAAAGAAACCACGTTAATCTGGAAGGGTAGGAGACACGGAGTGAGTGAGTCCTACACCCACATGTGGTAGAAAAAAATTAGGGAGGGATATCTTGGGAATGAGGGGTCCTAGCTCCACACCAGGCCCCCTGGCCCAGGGTTCCAGTGCCAGGAAGGGAAGCCCCCATAACTTCTGGCTGCAAAAACTAGTGGGATTGGAGTTGGTGAGAAAAACTACTGGACTCCCAGGCAGTTTTAAGGGCCCGTGCTGAACTTACTCCCTCTGAGCTCCAGCACCACCATAGTAGCAGCTTGAAAGACTGATACTTGAAAGGCACCAGTGGCATATGGGGAGGAACTGAAGTGTCTGGTATTAGAGGGAGAGCTGGGGGCAGCTCTCTCCCAGACAGAAAGGCAGGTAGAGGCCATTGTGCCTTTTTTGAGCTCTCTCTGCATAGAGCCACAGAACTGGTAGGTGGGAGCCATATCTGAGACTCCATCAGCTTGGCTTACACTGTTTGCCCCACCTGGCTATTATCTGAGGCTTCACCCCACCCAACTTACGGGCCTGCCACCAGCCCCATACCTCCAGCTAAGGAGCCCCAGGCTGGACACTAGCAGCAGTTAATTTAGGGAGGCCCTGCCTGGGAACCTCAAAGCCCAGCACGATTAGCAGCCATCAGCAGATTGCTTTGTAGCTCATGCTAGGTGGCCCTGGGTGGAACACAGGTGGTGACTGATCCTGACCTGCATCAGCTGGGAAACCCCAGAGCCTCTGCACCCAGGACAGCTACAGACCACATCAGAGCACTACCACCCTACTGTGGCACAGCTGATCCTCCGTGGAGGGTGGACATTGGTGGTCAGCGTTTATAGACAGTCCTTGTAGCTCACTGGCCTAGGTAAATTCCTCCCATAGACCTGCCAACAGCAAACAAGGCTCAGCTATAAGAGGAGGGTGTATTCAACCCTCAGAAAGGGTACACCTCGAGGACACAGCTTTGGATGATAGGGAAGGCTGTGCCACTGGAGCCTATAGGCCATGCTACCAAGACGGGGAGTCATAGTGGCTCTACCTAATAGGCAGAAACAAACAGGAAGGCTGCCAAAAGGAGGAGACAAAAAAACTTGGTCCAAATGAAAACACAAAAGAAAACTCCAGAAAAAGAACTAAACAAAATGGAGATGAGCTATCTATCCGGTGCAGAATTCAAAACACTGGTTTTAAGGATGCTTAAGGAATTCAGTGAGTACTTCAACAGCATAAAAAAGACCCAGGAAGAAATGAAGGATATGCTAATGGAAACAAACAGTTTACAGGAACCAACAGTAGAGTGGGTGAAGCTGAGAATCAAATCAATGATTTGGAACATAAAGAAACAAAAAACAACCAAGCAGAGCAACAAGAAGAAAAAAATCCAAAAAAAATCCAGGAGAGTATAAGAGGCCTCTGGGACAATTTCAAGCAAACCAATATTCACCTCATGGGGTGCCAGGAGAAAAGAAAGAGCAAGAAATTGGAAATCTATTAAAAAAATTAATGAAGGAAAACTTCACTAATTTGGTGAAGGAAATAGAATGCAAGTCCAGGAAGCACAGAGAGTACCAAACAAGATTAATGTAAACAGGTGCACACTAAGACATATAATGGAAATGCTGAAGGTTAAAATAAAGAGAGAATCTACTAAGCAGCAAGAGACATGCAGTTAGTTACCTACACAGGAGTTCCCATAAGGCTGTCAGCTGATTTCTCAGAAGAAACTTTGCAGGCTGTAAGGGATTGGCAAGAAATATTCAAAATCATGAAAAGCAGAGATCTACAGCCAGGATTGATCTACCCAACAAAGCTATCATTTAAAAGTACAGATAAAGAGCTTCCTAGACAAGAGAAAACTAACGGAGTTCATCATCACCAAACCATTATTACATGAAATATTAAAGGGACTTATTTAAGAAAAAGATGATCAAAACTATGAATAATAAAATGACAATAAATGCTTATCAACAATTGAATCTAAAAAACAAACCAAGCAGGAAGAACAGAGACAGAATTATGGATACGAAGTGTATTTTGATGGTTACCAGATGGGTGTGGGATGTGGGGCAATTGGCGAAGAGGTGAGAGGATTAAGAAGTAGTCACAGAATAGCCATGGGGATGTACAGTACAACATAGGAAAGAGAGTAGCCAAAGAACTTATACACATGACCCATAGACATGGACAGTGGTGGGGGGATTGTCTGGGACAGCTGCAATAGCATAATCAATAAAATGTTTTTAAAAATTAGAGTATAACTTTGTATCATTGGAGGAGGGAAAACAGTATTTTCAATTTACAGTAGGGAAACTAGTTGAGAATGCAAAACTACTGTTTCTGATTTGCAGTTAACTGAATCTGTGATATGAAACCCATGAGTACCCCAAAAATTCACATATAAATACACCTGTGGTTTCAAACCTGTGTTCATAGTTTCATTCTTATGTCATTGGTGCCTAGTGTGCTGCATGCACATAGTAGGTGCTCAATAAAATAAATGTATTGGACAAAATAAGTATATATATTTAAATTTTTCTAAAAAAATCCTTACATAAGGATATGTGTGTGTATGGGGGGGGTGACACACACACTTCTGTACGTGCCCCAACCAGGATTGAACCTGCAGCCTAGGTATTTGTCCTTACCTGGAATTGAACCTGCAAACTTTTGCTGCATGAGATGATGCGCTAACCAATTGAGCCACCCAGCCAGGGCCAAATAATCATATTTTTATTTAAAAAGTACATGGGGTGAAATTTATGGGACAAAATATATAGGATAAAAACTGTAGTTCATCTTTTAAGGTCAGAATGGGATTTTGTATTTACTGCATTGTGGTAATTTTTACTAAAAAAATCTTTTCCTTTTAGGGGGCAACAGTAGCAGAAATTAAGAAACAATATCGTTTGCTGTCACTTAAATATCATCCAGATAAAGGAGGTGATGAAGTCATGTTCATGAGGATAGCAAAAGCTTATGCAGCGTAAGTGTCATAGGGCTCATTACATATTTTTAAGGGGGGTAAAGATAATTTCCTATCTGAATAAAATAGCAAATAACATTAATTGTCACACCCTGTTATGCTGACCTCATATGCTGAGTCTGTCATTTATGGACCTGCCTGGCAACCCTAAAATAGTAATCTAAACATTAATTTTAAGTAACTTAGAGTGGTGCATTTGTGATACGAAGTTGGCTAAATTAAGTAGTGAGATGTGAATTGAGCCTTTTTCATTTCTGGGCTTTTTATTAGGCTAGATCTATTTCTCTTATTTAGGCAATGTAACTTTTCTTGTGTCATTTAAACTCTTTAAAGACCAGTTTTATTTTCGGGAAACAGGATAAAATATATAAAATTAGAAGTAGTTATTCCTTGAGTGTTACTGTTACAAAAGATAAATTTTAGCTGGATTCTCTAGGACTCATGATAGGTATATCTCCACAGAGCTCTTATGTTGAATTGAAGGGTAAAATACAGACAAGATGACTGTTTTTTGAGAATGCAGTGATATATAATAATTTTGTGAGTAATTTTACAAATATAAGTAAATAAGAGGATACTCAGATATAATAGCAAACCAAAAGTGGCATGTGAATGACAAAAGTTGGGGAATTGTCTTACTTTTGTTCTTGATAAAAGTATGCTGACCGTGTCTCCTCTTCCCTTTCTGTGGATTGCTTTTTATCTATATGAACGTGATTCTGTAATTCAGGAGCTCCTGAAGTATGTATGCACTACAGTTTTCTTTTCTGCAAAGCAGATATCCTCCAAATTAACATCTTTCTGTTGGTGTCTCCTTTTCCTCTTTTTAAATTTTGTCTCCTCCAAGCACATACTCTCATTGCACAAATATTTCAGTGCCTTAGTTGCTGTTTTTGGTAATTTAAGAAGAATTGAAGATTTCCAGACGAAGTCAGGTAGACAAAATTACTTAATTAGCAGTTTTAATTTTAGTGCAGTTATTTTGTTCCATCCTATATTCAGGTACTATAACATTTTCAGGTTCATGAGTTTGTTCTCATGTTACTGGAAATCTGATCCTTTATGATGTATAATCACTATTCTAAAAAGAACAGAATAAAATGTGGTCTTTAGTTTTAACTTAGTTACATGATTGAGATATTAGAATATTTTGTATGTAAGATGTTTTAGTTGACACTCCATATCACAAATGAAGAAGTAAATGATTATGAGACCCAGACTTTGAGGTCTTGTACCTTGTACAAGTATAACTAAATTAGATAAGCTGTACATTTTAGTAAATAATAAGTTCTAACTGATTGAATTGAAGGTACCATTGTATGTATAACTCTAGGAGCATAAATATAACTCAAGCACCTTCTGGAATGTAAAAGTTATAGGCTTTAATATATAAAGCTTTTTAGAATTTGCTTTGGTTAATCAGGATATTGTATCTTCCTTTATTTGCCCATTATAATAAACTAGCTAGGTCACTCCTATTTCTTCATACCAGATTTTAACTTAAAGGAAAGGAAGTCCCATTATTTTTGAGGAGTTAGATCAACTATTGAATTTTCTGATTCATTCTTCTGGATACAGTTGGCATTTGGCTTTCAGGTGTAAAAACCCAATTTCAAGCTACTTTATAACAAGTGGACAGCAGAGATGTTACTTTAAAGCTACTTCATTTTTTAAAAACGTATTTTCATGTGTTTGTACACATGAATATGTAACTTAGCTCTACATGGCCAACTCAGTCTGATATATAGTTTAATGAAAGCATTCTCTGGATCAGGATTTATAATCTGAGGTCCCAAAGTTGTATACAGAATTTATGTATATTTATAAATGTCTATATATTCTAGAGCAAAGGGCACAGATTCCATTAGATTTATATTTGGATCTATGATACAGCCTTGCACCTCCAAAGTTAAGGGATATAATCATGTTTAGGAAACTTTACACTATTGAATTTTTTAAAAAAGTTATGTTAGCATCATTGGGTTTGTTTAAGCTTGTTATATATGAATTAACAAATCACCTAGCTTTTAAATACTTTAGTCTTAGGAATGGTATTGTACTAAAGTGTTAGTGAGTGGCAAAGAAATCATTGGCTTTAAAAAGTTGATGAATCCTTCTATTTGAGTATCTAGCATCATGCCTGTCACACAGTAGTTGTGCAAGTTGGTTTAATGAAAGAGTTAATGGAATTGTAATCAGATACATGTGCGGGTTAAATATCAAGTGCTCTTATGGTGTGAGCTGTGCTTTATTTTGCAAAATCTGAGGGCATTGTATAACGCACAGGTGGAAAACACAAGGCCCACGGGCCGAATCTGGCCCTCCACCTTACTTAGTCCAGCCAGGCACCTTGTTTCTCCCCGGCAGCAGCACTGAGCTCTCGCTTAACTGTTAAGGAGCAGTTACATTTATACAGTCCTAACATTACATTTGGCCCTTGGAAAGCAACCGTGAGGCTGATGTGACCCCTGGTGAGAATGAGTTCGACACCTCTGGTGTAGCGAATGGAGCAGTCTGTTGTGCTGTCATCAGCAGAAAGGCAGAGGGGACAAAGATAATTATTTTGGGGAAAAGAATCTAATTAGAAGACAGAATACTGAGAGAAAGAATAGCTGAAGCTTTGGGTATACAATTGTACAGGTAAACTGGGGCAAAGTTTTTTGAGAAACATCCCTCAACAGAAAAGAATCTTAACACCACTCCTTATTAACTTGAAATCTCTCTAAATATGTGTCCCATTGGCTCCTGTGTTTTACTGTGGCCCTAGTTTATGTAGTTTAAGTAGAGGCACAGTTAAATAAGGACTAAAGATGTTAAGGTACTTACATTTTATGAATGGCCAAATCAGTAAGTTTAAAAATATTTTCAAATTTATGAAAATTTTTGCTATTTTATGAAGGAACTTCTGCATTCTCTCTCTCTCAATCTGGAATTTGGTTGAGTAGAATCTACATTGTATCTTAAGTGTATATGTCCTGGGAAATAGAAATATGGCCAGAATTAGCTTTGAACATAAACATAATCTTTTGGTCTCCAGGAATGCCTTCCTTATTTTATTGTCAGTGTGTGTGTGTGCGTGCGCGCTCGTGCCTTATCTCCTTAACAACATTGTAAAGTATTTGAAGGAAATAAAATTTTCTTTTAGTGTTTTCTTTTAAGTACCGTGTGCTAACTGATTGCACCACTGGAGCTCCTCTTTTAGTATTTTCTTAACATTTGTATGAGAGCTGGAATAAAACCACTCTCACTTTGTACCTTTAGCCATTGCCTAAGTCAGGGGTTATATTTATATTCAGGTGTTAAAAAAATCACTGTCATTTACATATCACCTATGTTAGGAAACTTGCTTTAGTGGCTATTTTTCTTTAAACATTTTTAAAGTATATTTTATTGATTATTCTATTACAGTTTCCCAATTTCCCCCCCTTTGCTTGGTTTCTTCCTTCCCTCCAGCAATCTCTGCCCCACCCCACCAACCTTAGTTCATGTCCATGGGTTATGCGTGTAAGTTCTTTGGCTTCTTCATTGCCTATACTGTTCTTAACACCCCCCTGTCTATTCTGTACCTACCCAGTTATGCTTCTAAATCCCTACACCTTTTCCCCCTTCTCCCCCATCCCCTCCCAGCCAATACCCTCCAGATAATCTCCATATCTATGATTCTGTTCCTGTTCTAGTTGCTTAGTTTTTTTCTATTTCCTTTTTAGACTCAGTTGTTGATAGTTGTGAGTTGGTGTCATTTTAATGTTCATAGTTTTGACCTTTTCCTAAATAAGTCCCTTTAATATTTCATATAATAAGGGCTTGGTGATGATGAACTTCTTTAGCTTTACCTCGTCTGGCTGGGAAGCACTTTATCTGCCCTTCTATTCTAAATGATAGCTTTGCTGGACAGAGTAATTTTGGTTGTAGGTCCTTGCTTTTCATGACTTTGAATAAATCTTGCCAGCCTGTTCTCGCAGCAGATTATTTTTCTAATTCCACGGGCAGTTAGTTGGCTTTGGAGAAAGTGTGCTCTCAGTACAAGGTAAATGACCTTTCCCGTAGCAGTGGAGTTTACAGATGTTTTTCTTTTCTTTTTTTGAAAGTAGGGTGCCAGTTTTGGAGGGATTATTATTAATTATGAATTCTATATTTAGAGAATAGATATGTATCATTATTGAAGTGCAAACATGTTCATTGAAGAAATTTTGGAAAATGTATGAACATAAGAAAAATGGGTAACTGTAATCGTCCCTGACTTCTGAGAAAATGTATCAGACTTTAAAGTTGCATGTTCTGGCTCAAAGTGGCTAAACTTGACCCATGAGGCAACTGGGAATTAGTTTCAAGTCTCAATAGTTGGTATTTTTTTGTCCAGAATTCCTTGCTCCATTATGTCCTTCCCTTCCTGCCCCCTAATTTCAGAGAGGGTTTTCTTGATTTTCTGAAATTAATGTCTTTAAGAAGTGAGTTAGTTGGTTAATAAGAGTTTGTATGTGTGAGTACTTGTTTTTCAGGTGGGGCTTTCTAACTATTAAACTTTGTTCTTTGATGCCAGTTTAACTGATGAAGAGTCCCGGAAAAATTGGGAAGAATTTGGAAATCCAGATGGACCTCAAGGTGTGTTAAATGATAATTTAAAAATACTGGGGATATGGTATATACTATTAAAATGTTAATTCGATTGAAAACATTTTGATTTTCTTAGTTTATCAGTAGGAAAATTACAACCACAGGGAGTTAAACAGACATGTAAATTGAGTTGGCGACTGGGAATCGTACCAGTGATCCTTTGGTTTGTAGGTTGGCGCTCAGTCCACTGAGCCACACCAGCCAGGGCCCTTTAATTAATTTTTAACTTTATTTTCCTTTCTAGTGACTAGTTTAGAAGATAGAACTTAGATTGATTTGATGAGAACAGTGGTCACTGTCATTCATTTCCAGTTAGTAGTTCAAAAAAACTGGATAGAAAAAAGTTTTTCTTTGCTGACTTTAGACATTTTCTCACATATTCATAGTGTTCACCTAAACTCAGGAAATATAAAAGAATTTAGATTTTTTTTTAGAAAGAATTCATGTACTTAAATTGAACATTTTTCCCCTGGTGGAAGAATTTAATTTCAGATATCAACTATATCCATTCACTTGTGTAATGGGAACACATATAATAAAGTGATCTTTCTCAGTTTTTTTTTTGGTGAGGTGTAAAAAGCAGAAATTTGGGATATAAATAAAACTGGAATTACAGAAATATTATTCTTATTTTAGCCACCAGCTTTGGAATTGCCCTGCCAGCTTGGATAGTTGACCAGAAAAATTCAATTTTGGTGAGTGCTTAAATTTAAATGAGATAAATTATAATGTGTTTGACATATCTTGGTAATATAAAGAGAGCTACTACAATGAAGATACTAGTATGTGATTTTTAATTTAACTGTATTGTAAAACTTTTTACATAATGGAGAAAAGAATTGGTTCTCATTATTAGGTTGCTGGTTTAGGGCATTGTATTCTAAAAGTAGTTTTAAAACCTTAAAGTTTTGGTGGTTTTCTTTTGGAGGCATTTTCAGATTGGGTCTTACCCTTGGGTTGGGCAACTACTGTTTTTTATGGTATCTTTATTTATCCTAAGTTGTGCTCAAAATTTAAATTATCCTTTATTTCACATTTACCCAGGCTAAATTAATTCCAATATATTCTAAATTAATGGTATATATTCCATGTGGTACTTCATGAGGCAGTAGGATATCAATCAGTTATGCATGCTGAACTCTAAAATTTCAGGAGTTTCTGTTGTTCGGGAATGGATGACTCCCTACTTTCTTGAAAATAATTATCTGGGAGTTGTCTTTGAAATAATAAAAACCAAAATCCATATAGTCTGTGATTTGTTTTGAAGTGGTTATTTAGTGTTATTTTATAGCAGATTAACATTTGTTATCTCAAAGGGTATATAGTTGCTGTATGTAATTGTGTTTATCATGCTTAGGGTTACTCTGGGAATGCTAGAGAAGAGAAAGATAGCTACCAGATTTGGGATCAAGCAGTAGGAGAAAAATCTGAGACCAGTAGACTTCAAACAGAACATTATAAAGTTACTCCCTGATGTTTAGACAAAGGAACCAGGCAGGATTCTATTATTTATTTCCAAGGCACTAACCACTTACGAAGGTATGAATATGTAAGTACTTGACTGGAAGGGAAATACAATTTATAAAGCTGTTTTGCTGGTGTTATTTATAGTGCAAATGAAAAGGTAATTTATTATAGTGGGAAGGAACGTAGGTTCTGTATCTGGAATGCCAGGCCTAGCTTTCACCTACTAGCTGTGTGACCTAGGACAAGCCGTGTAACCTATGTATGCCACAGGTTCACTCTCTGCAAAAGGAAAATCACAATGGTACCTTTCTCAGAGTGTTTGAAAATAAGAATTAAATGAGACGTACTACATGAGGAGTGCTTTTAATAGTGCCTTCCCCATGTAAGCCTCAAAATAAGTGTTTATGGATATTATTATAATTTGCCTGATGAAGGCCATAATTTTCTTCTCTTCTATTCTAGGTTTTACTTGTATATGGATTGGCATTTATGGTTATCCTTCCAGTTGTTGTGGTAAGTTCCAGCTCTTTTTATTAATGTATTTGTGGAAAGGGAATCGACAGCATGCTTTGGAGTCTTACTATAAGATTGTAATTTGTTTTAGAATGTAATTTATTGACCCTTGAATTTTACGATTCTTATGTTCAGCTATTTAAAGGTCTTTTAAGGGTAATATCACTTGATCTGTTAAAGGATGTTACCTCCCAATTCAAAAGTACACACAGCTGGTCGTTTAAATTGAGTCTTCCTCCACCACCTCCCTCAACTCCGTTTCTCTTGTCAGAGGTGATCTACTGCTTCAGTTTGGTGTTTTCCCTTTTAAATACAAAGTGGGGAAAAATAAGTTTGCATTTGTGGATACACAAAACACAGTTTATTCTATTATTATTTATTAATTACTATATTTTTTCCATATGAACAGCTGTAAACCTACCCTGTATTTTTCAATGCATTATGTATACATACACATATTTTAAAATATGTGTATGCTTATATGTATTGTTCTGTGACTTTTTTGCTTCAGATATTAGGGGCACAACATATAGAACAACCTCATTTTTAAAAACAGCTGCATAGTGCCTCAAGATGGAGATACCATAAAGTTCTGATCTTACTGTTTATTAGTTTATGACCGTGGAGGTCTTCCTGATCTCACAGTTTCCGATTCCTGTAGTGAGGCTAGTAATTTACCTGCTGCGCCTTCACCAAAGGGTTTTTGTGTGAGCAGCCAGTTGTGTGGAGTAATGTGCATGACAGTGGTCTCTCAGCTGTGGTGTTGTTCCTACATTTATTTATTAAATGAGTGTTGAAGGTACGCTGTGTGTCAGGAGCCAGCTTGTTGCTTATAGCAATGGGTTGTTTTGTTCCATTTTTGTCTTCAAACAATTTCTAGCTGAATCGTCATGCTTTAATGATACATACATGTAGTGAGGTAGGTTCAGGCAGTATAAATGCATCAGGCAATATGAATATTTGCTAAATAAATAATTTGAAATATATAATGAAGGCATTTGTTCTAAAGCTGAGGTATTTTTATTGGTTTATGAACATTTATAAAATTTGACCATAAACATATTCTGTATCAAACATGACATTTATTGTAGCTTTCATGCTTTATTTCTTGTTTAATTTTATTTGTATTTAGGGGTCTTGGTGGTATCGCTCAATACGCTATAGTGGAGACCAGATTCTAATACGCACAACACAGATTTATACATATTTTGTTTATAAAACCCGAAATATGGACATGAAACGTAAGTAAATTTAAGTAACTGTGACATCAAATTATTTTCTGAGTCATTTATGTGGAGATGATATACATTCAACTGGAGAAATTCCATTTTACGGTTTTATAGATACTCAGTTCTTGTAACTAAAGCTGGAGGAAAATGCTAATACCTTTTATCACATTTCTTTCTTTCTTTCTTTTTTTGTACCATCCTCACCCAAGGATATTTTTTTCATTGCTTTCAGAGAGGGAAGAAGGGGGAGGGGGTGGAGAGAGAGAGAGACATGAATGTGAGAGAGAAACAATGATTGGTTGCCTTCTTGTGCCCACCATGACCAGGGCTCAAACTTGCAACCTGGGTGTGTGCCCTGACTGGGAATTGAAGCTGTGACCCTTGGGTCTGTGGGATGACTTTCCACTCAACTGAGCCACACATGCCAGGGCTTTATTACGTGTATTGATATATTTCTGTTATTCTCATTTACTCAGCTACCTATGTATTATTATTTTTCCTGAAGTTCTGTGTTAAAGTTTCATGTGGGCTAATTTTATAACAACACCAGCTAATGTTTCTTGAGTAATTGTTACGTGCCAGACATTACTAGGCACTACACATGTATTAACTCATTTAATCTTTGCCATGCCTCCATAAATAAGTGTTGTTTCCAAGCACATGATATAGGGGAGGCAACTGAACCTAAGGGTACACAGTAAGTGGCAGAGCCGGGACTGAACCCAGGCAGTTTGGTTCCTGAGCCGTAAGCCAGTGTAATTGTACTCTATTAGTTGCAATAGAATAAGTGGAGTTTTTGGGTGTGTTGAAAGATAACTGCCAGGATATTTCATTCCCAGAGTCTTACTTTAACATTTCTTATATTAAAAAAGTACCATCCTAAATACTTGCTTTGATTCCACGAAGCTAATGTAAATTTTATCTCTGGAATATGTAGTATTTTCTTTTAGAATCACTGCTCTGCAGAAATCATAGACATCCTTCTTGCCCTCCTTAAAAAGAAAAAAAGAAGATACAAGTTTTAAATTGTGCCTCACTGGAAAATGAAATTTTTTGTTCTAAAACCTAAATAGAGTTTTCTGTATTTGGGATTTGCCAATTTTACTATCTTTCTTGATAACCAGAAAGAGAGTTCTCAGGATCATATATGACTGTGTGCTTATATTTCTGAGGAATGAGCAGATCTTTGATTTCCGAGGAGTGAATGTTACTCTCCCCTATGCACACATACCACTCTTCCTTATGCTGGATTGAAACATTAATATAGAACTTACTTTCTTATGAAAATATTCAATGTTTATAATAATTTTAGTTATATTAAATTTTAATATAGTTGTAATATATATCTTAATTTGTATTTCATTTCTGAGGGCAGTACTTTGTACAATTAATTGCATTAAAGCATTGTTTAGTTGTGGGTTTGGTTATATATCCTTGGTTGCTTGAGCATTTGGCACTGTTTATATAGCCATCTTAGGAACAGTTTTCATGAAAACATTAGAAGGTAGTCATGGTAATAACTCACATCACTGTGCTTACTGTGCGGCAGGCTCACACGAAGAAACTAAGGTCTATAGAGAGGTGATGACTATTGTCTAGGTTGTTTAGCTAGGATGTGAGAACTCCAGGGTGTATGCACTTAACCTTTATGCTGTCCTGCTTTTTGTGAATACACTGCATGTATTTTCTGTGATAACTATAATGCTAATCATGGAAGAGCTTGTATAAGCTAACAAGAGTAATGCTAATATACGGGTTGGGCAAAAGGAGGTTTA
>PVKM010018627.1:0-24957 GCA_004027735.1 Carollia perspicillata | reverse complement strand
TTTCTCCAAAGAGAAGACTGTGCTCACTGCCTTCTGACCAGTGCTCCTTTCTGCCCCTGGTAACGTGGATTTCCCTTCCTAATATCCCGCCCTGCTTGGATGCTGTGCCCTCAAAGTAAACTGGTCTTCACTATGCTTTTGCTTTTCTTTTTCCCTTAGCTTCACTTTTTCTTCACTCTGAGGTTCTTCAACTGTTGTGTTTTCCAGTTCCTCATGTGATCCGCTAGCCCTTCAAATTCTTCTTCATTCTAATCAGCTAAGCTTCTTTTGTTCCCTACACAAGCCCCCCAAATTCAATCTCCTCCCTGTGATCCACCACAGACCATATTACGCAGAATTTACTCATCTTGATGGCAACTCTCCTGAGCTCCCAAAACTGCAGGGATGTAGAATCATTGTATGTCCCAGAAAAGCTCTGAGTTCAGGTTCACATTCACTCTTGTGCATCTGCCATCCTGGCCATCCAGTGTCACCTCAGTTGTTTCTGTCTGCAGATCGCTCTTCTTTAAAGGAGTCTTCTGTTCATGTGTTTCAATGAGGAGATTCATTTTAATACATTCTCAGTTCCAGCCTATACCGGACCATAACTCTTTTGTACTTCAAATTAATTTCTTTGCGTATTTACTAATTCTTATTTTTCTTTTTGTTTATCATAGATATTACTACATTACTTACCTCCTGAGAGGTTTTATTTTTCCTCCCATCATATTCTGACAACATTAAGTCCCAATTAACTGTTACCTCGCACATGAAATTGTTCAGTGATTTCTGTGATATATCTTGCTCATGCAGAGATTTCCATTTTCTCTCCTAAACTCTGCAGTGTGTTCCATACAGTGGATTGCTTCCTTGATTTGTTCTTTTCTAAATTACTCTTGATCGCCTACTATAAGCTAGAGGATAACAACAGTGGGAAATGGCATACAAATAAACCAAGAGCTCTCATTCTATCTAAAAGGAGGGGACATAAAATCAATCAAAATAGAAAAGTAAATAATATGCACACAGAGTAAAGACTGCTGTAATGAAATTAAGTCAGCATTAACAGAAGAGGAAGAACTGGGGCTGGGGTTACTGCCTTGGGATAGGAACACCTCTCTGAGGTGTAGTTTGTAAGTCAGAGGTGCTAGGAGCTCTCTGCTCTATCATCACCTTAGTCCCATCATATGCACCACAATAATGAATCCCCTGTGAGTTCTGGCTTCTTCCAAAATGTAGTCTGATTCTTCCACCTTTCTCCATCTCTAATGCACATTTCTATCTGTGTTCACAACTTGTAGCTGTTGGTTGCATATGTCTTTGCTTTTTTAAGTGGCTTCATCAAAGACAGTGGAGGCTTTGTGAACATAAGGATTGTGCTTGTGTGCCCCACCTGGAGCCATGTTAGTGCACAGTAGTCATCAGTGAAGAGTGTGGAAATACTGAGTCTGTTCCTCACCAATGTAGGTGAGGTAGCTCTCCTACCTGTGGTCTGATGCTACAGTGAATTGCTTGTATTTTACAATTTGCATGTTTGGCAAGGCCAGTAATTAGAATGTAGCGAAATTTGTGTTTATTTCTTTCTATTACCTGTACCAATGTACAAGGAACATCAAACATGGAGTTTTAGTTACACACATATCATCAGGTCATCATCACTAAAAAAGACACTTCACCTCAAGGTATATTTTTTTCATTCCCTTTCTTCCAAATGAAGATGATGGAGGAATTAATTTTCTTTCCTAGAAATCTGGAAACTTGATGACCATCTGCTGGAGAACATAGAAAGTGAAAGCATGGAGAATAGCCTGGAACAATGGCACAAAAATAACATATTTGAAAAGTGTGTCCATTGGAGCAAAAATCATTTTCTGTTACGACAAAATCATGGTACATTTGACTCATCTGGACAAAGTATGAAATCAGATTTGTCTTTACCTAACCAGAGCAGAAGCTATGAAATCAAGAGGCCCCCTGAACTTTCTGGAAATGGGAAATCCTTTCTCCATGCTAACAGTAAACAGTTTCAGACTGAAATAAAATTCCTGGAAATTCAAAAACTCATCAGCACCAAGTCCCAACTCATTAAGCACCAGAAACCTCAGAAAATAAGGAAACAACATATATGCAGTGAATGTGGGAAAGCCTTCTTGAAGAAGTGTTTGCTTAACGATCACCAGAATCTTCATACAGGAGAGAAGCCCCATCAGTGTAGTCTGTGTGGGAAAGCCTTCTCCAGAAAGGTTACACTGAATGAACACCAGAGATCACATACAGGAGAGAAACCTCATGAATGCAGAGAGTGTGGCAAAGCCTTTGTCAAGAAATCACGGCTCAACATACATTATAAAATACACACAGGGGAGAAACCCTTTGTATGCAGTGACTGTGGGAAACGCTTTATCCAGAAGGGCAATCTCATGGTACATTTACGGACTCACACAGGTGAGAAACCGTATATATGTAATGAATGTGGAAAAGGCTTCAGCCAAAAGACATCTCTCACGACACATCAGAGATTTCACACAGGAAAGACACCCTTTGTGTGTAGCGAATGTGGAAAATCCTGTTCTCAGAAGACAGGTCTCATTAAACATGAAAGAATTCACACTGGAGAGAAACCCTTTGAATGCAGTGACTGTGGGAAAGCCTTTATCGGGAAGCCACAGCTTGTTGTACATCAGAGAATTCATACAGGAGAGAGACCCTATGGTTGTAATGAATGTGGGAAAGCCTTCAGAGCAAAGTCAGTCCTCAATGAACATCAGAAAATTCACTCAGTCAAGGTGGTACATCCTCTCACACACAGTCAAGTGTCATCAAAAACTAGTGTGATCCTGCAGGAGAAAAACTTTGTTAATACAGTGGCTATGCAGGTGCCTTCTCTGGCCCCTCAGACAGCATTAAACGTCAGTGGGCTCCTAGTAAACAGAAATGTAGTCATAGTGGGCCAGCCTGTGGCCAGCTGTGTGCCCTCAGGAGGATTTGCACGGAATAGAAACCTTATGAATGCAGTGAATGTGGACTCGCCTTCAGTTGTCAATTATGTGCTATTTTATGTCACAGGAAACCAATAGGAAAAAACTCAGACACATTCTTTGTGCAAACATTTGATAAAAACTTTTTATCTCAGGTTATGGTTGAAAAGTATATCCTGAGAGAAATTGTATAAATGCTGAGACTAGGAAGTCATGATATTCTCACTCTTTTAAATATATGCATTGATGCAGAGGCATAATCTGATGTTAACCTAGACACATTCGTCAGTTGGTCTATTAAAGGAATGAAAGAAGCTAAGTGAAGCCAGTAAGTGAAGTTTTTTAACAACATAAAAGTTATTTGTATCTGGGATGTTGCTATGAATAAAAAACCAGGAAGGAGGTAATAATGGGTTGGTGGGATATGGAGCACATATGTATTAATTCAGTTTCCCTAGACCAAAGTAAAGGATTAATCAAAAACTTGGATGTCTACCATAAACTCTTAGCAGTTTATATTATGCAGAGGGATTATGAAATAACAGGTTCAGATTGAGTCAATTCATTTATATATATAAAGTTTTTGTCACATACTGCCTTTATATCTGGTTCTGTTCCAGGAGCTAAGGATAAACTGGTGACCAAAACAGAAACCCATGGCTGTGTGGTTCAGTGGATTCAGTGCCAGCCTGTGAACCTAAAGGTTGCTGGTTGATTCCCAGTCAGGGCATATGCCTGGGTTGCAGGCCAGATCCCCAGTTGGGGGTGTACAAGAAGCAATCAATCCATGTTTCTCTCCCTCTCCTTTTCCCTACCCCTCTCTAAAAATAAATAAGTAAGATCTAAGAAAATTAAAAAAAAATTAAAAAACTGGAAAAAAGGAAAAAAATCAAGGAAAAAAAATTCCCAAAACAGAAAACCCATGGTCTCCAGGAGAGAGCATTGAGGTAGTTGGGTTATCTTTAAGTGGTATCTCTGTACTGCAGCTAATCTAGTGAGAGGATGTAATTATTTTTATTAGGTGAAATGGACGTGGAGCAATTGGTTCAAAGGGATATGACAATTTACTGCTAAAGGAGCATATTATTTTGAGAGATTGGGGAGGGACTCTCGAGTGGCAGTCAAGTACCACAAAATACAAGTAAGTTATTTTTTTAAGTGCATTAGTTTTCTCCACAATGACATTATAAACTAAAAAAAAATTTAATGGCTTTACTTAAATTTTAATTGTTTAAAATAATTGAACATCAAGGAATAAAAAAATCTGTTCCCCTTTTGCACTGACCACATTTCACATGCTAAACTGTTATGTAAGGAGTAGATATTGCAAAATGAGCAAAACTGAAACCAAGAGAAAAAATTACTATCATTTCCATTGTATCAGAAAATAATATTGGTGAGTACTGGATTCCATATTTTATATTTCTCAGCACATTAAGAAAACCAAAACCCTAATTACATACAGATTTGGAAAGTAAATGAACTAAGAGACTAATCAAAATGTATTTTGTCACCGATGAAAATAGTTCTAAAGAATAAAACTGTCACCTGAAATTGTTTTGTGTGAATGTGGGATCAGAGAGGTTTATTAACTGATTGCAAGGAGAGCAGGAAAAGAAAATGATTCCTAAAATTAATGGAACAAAAAACAAAATGAGAACCTTAGCCTCTAAGAATAGTAGACAGTATAAGAAATGGGAGGTGACATCTATGTGGAATGTTTTGGAGATGAATCTGTAGATTTGCCCATGGGGCTATCTCCTATCAAAAGGATTATGGCTCTTCTGGGACCTGCTGAATCGAGACTTGTGAATTCTATCTCTCTCATTCCATCCCACTTTGTTGGGAGTGGGTTCTTTGCCTTCTTTATCCAGAGTTCTTTGCCTTGATCCTATGAGGCTATAGTACCCCAGTTACAGTCTTATTTAGGAAAAGAAGTGGAAATTGGCTATGCTGTGGCTGTCTCAGAATTCAGTTGAAATCCTGGTAATTTTCTCCTAGAAATAAAGTACCATCACTGTGCAAATGTACACTTTTACACACATGATACATCAGTGAACACAAGAGGCAAAATTATGGAAATTTTAATCTGGATTAATATCCCCACCACCATCCTCACAGTAACCTTGTAGTGGGATGGATTCAGGGAAGACAGTCTCCAGGAAAGCATCAGTCATATGTGCTCCACCATTCAGACCTCCACTTCTTGTCTTGTGAAACTCCACATCTGGCCTTGGCTTACTCACATTGGCTCATTTGTGAAACTGAATAGAGCTTCAGAACGGGCTACAAGGCTTCCCTGAGCACTGAGTCCCCCATGCTGAGTTCATCTTTCAAAGCCTCACAACTCTAGGTAAAGGCAGCCTAGTGCACACCTAGGCCTGCTACCACACCCATGATCCTCATGGTTCCAATAAAGTCCACCCTTCGTTTTGAATAGTGCTTAGAAGTGGGTCCCACAGTTGCACTACCTGATTGGAATCCTTAACCTCATGCTTTTGAGCAAGTTACGTTACTCACCTATGTCTCAGTGTACCTGTAAAATACTACCTACCTCAGGTTTGTTATGAGAAGTAGATGTAGTTTAAAAAAATGCCTGTCAAACAGGCAATTAATGAAAGAGTCATTATGCCTCCTAGTGAGGGAGGAATCCCACCTTCCTCTCATACACTGGGTCATCATCTTCAGTGATCACTTTTGCAGTGAAGCCTGTGGGCTCCATTCACACAGACCTCATCCCCAAATTTCACCAAGATTTCAAGCCTTTTCCATTGTTTTGTCCCAGTCTTGATTCCTGCTCTAATGTCTGGCTCCACCAAATTCCTTATTTGTCCTTATTTGACTTTAGTTCCGGGGTGTTCTCTGCCCCAGGAAGATGTCTGCCCCCGTGGTGCTCCACAGTAATGGCTCACGGGTGCTGCCATCTTTGTTTTGTCCAAAATCCTAGGTAGAATACAAGCTGCTCCACGTTGGCCTCTAAAAACTTACTCAGCGCAGTGTTCTTGATCTACAAAGTGATTAAGAGTTGTCGAAAAGGTGATTTCAATTTCTTTTTGCTGCTTCTGCGGAGCCACAGATGCCAAGTTGGTCGCTTGGGTCTGTATCCGGGGTTGGGCGTCATATATGTCATAGAGCCACGCCCACAATGGGAACCAGAACTGGAACGTCCAGAAGTGTCCCTAGCAACACCTAAAGTGGGGGCTTCGGCATTAGCGCACCGGAATTCCAATAGTTTTGGAAGTGAGTTGAGACTTTGGCAGCTGTCCGGAGTCTTGAGAAGCTCAGCAGCAGGTGGGTGGAGGTCTGTGCAGGGTAGAAGACTGAGGGCCTGTGGAGGCGAGACAAGGGCTGTTTGGGGGACTTTTGGTTCAGTCACTGAGAAGTTTTGGCTTTCATGATCCTCCCCTTGGCAGTCACTGTTACAAAGCATATGAAGATGTTAATGAGGGTTCAGGTCTCAGGTGGGTGATGCTGTGGGATTCATTGGTTAAGAACTGTGTTGACAGGTGTGTGTCAGTGAATGCAGTGTCTTTTACAGAATCATGATTTACTACAGGGCTCGGACATGGAGATGCCTGGAGGTTTGCGGGGGGTGGTTAATGAATGGGATTTCCTGGTTCAGATTTAAGATTTAACTTGGAGTCAGGTTTTTGTTTTCTGTTTTTTGGGAGAGGCCAATGTATATCTGTAATCGCAGACCCAGGGACCCTGGACAGTAAGTGGGCCAAGACTCATATGTTGACTGTTGGAAACATACTGGGGGATACTTTCATCCAGCTAATCCGAATCCAGTGCATTCTTTCCTCAAGGTAGTAATTAAAAACTCTTTTGTCTTCTTATGTAAATGCTTTAGTAATTATCTTTCTAACAAACAGAGTAGTTAGAAATGATCTAGTATGTGTCATAAAACATGTGTTTTGTTCTCTGCCTCCTGGTTGCCTCCACAATTTTCTCGGATATTTGCTTTCATGTTCATTGTACACAGTAATGATTATTACCCTGAGCTCTGATCAGTGAAAGCATTGCGTATGTCTTTTTATTTTTATTAATTTATTTTTTATGCTCACCTGAGGACATTTTTTTCATTGCCTCTAGAGAGAGAGGAAGGGAGAGAGAGAGAAACTTTGATGTGAGAGAGAAGCATCAATGGGTTGCCCCCACTCCCACCCCCACCACAAACATGCCCAGACAGGGGATGGAAACAGCAGTCTTTCTGTTACAGGATGGATGCTCCATCCAATTGAGCCACAGCAGACAGGGCACATACATCTTTTTTAAAAAGTCTTTTTTTGCACTTCCTTCACATTTGGAATTATCTGTATAGCATAGATATCCTTCCATTTTATCACTAAATTTCTAGTTATAAACACTTTCATAATATAAAATGATTAGAAGTTTTCTTAACGTCTGCAATAGTGTCACATCAGGCAGGTGAACTAGTGATAAGACAACTAGAGTCACATTCAGTGTGTACGTTCATTTGGATAGGCTTGACTTATACATTATATTTTTCTGCATCACATTGTGAGTCTCTGGTCATCCATGTTCTCCCGCCCACCTCCAGGATTTGTTGTCTCTCTTTTCCTGTATGTCTCAGATATTTCTGGTTACACTTATTCCTAGGTAGGTTATATTTCTTTTTTTTCCTTTTTTTAAATTTTAATTGTTATTCAAGTACAGTTTTCTGTCTTTTACTCCCATCCCAGTCCACCCCCACCAGTGCTCCCCACCTCCCTCCCATTTCCACCCCCCTTAGTTTTTTAGTTGAGCAATTTTATTATCTGCAAATAATTTTGGCTGAAGTGTAAGTGACATGAGCAAATCTTTCCTTTACATAGTGCTTTCCCCCTTAGCTGTGTGCTTTGAAGAAGGCTTTTCAAACGAACTAAGGTACCTGAAAGCATAGAGCGTATACCAGGATATAAATTTATCTACGTGCACTGATTTAGCTGCTTCTCACTAGTTTTGGTATTTAAACTTTTCTGTATCAATCAGTGTATTTGTTTTTCATTACTAAATAACAAATTTCCACAAACTTAGTGGTTTAAAACAACACATATTTATTATCTCATAGTTTCCATAGGTCAGAAGTCCAGACACAATGTGTGTACCTGGGTCCTCTGCTTTCAGTCTTATACAACATAAACATGATGTCAGGTAGACTGTATTCTTATTTAGAGGCTTAGCTAGAGAAGAATTTGTCACTAAGGGAGTGGGCTTTTCTTGAGCTTGTTAGTCTGATATGTGGGAGTCACAAGATAAAACAGAAAAAAATTATTCCCTTAACCAACACTGCCACTTGGGCTTCTGATGCTCGGGTTTCTTGATCTTCTAGGCATGAAGGGCTGCCTGCTCTACAGACCCTGCTCCCCAACTTTTACTCTGTCCTTCCCACAGTCTAAGCTGGATAGGGTGGTCTGTTTAACTCATCTTTTTTTTTTTTAAATAGTCAATTTTATTTTATTACCCTGGTCCAAGAGACTTAAATTTTAATTTGTTTAAAAATGGATGACCTCCTTAATTCCACATAGCTATGGAATAAATCTTGTGTTTGTCACATATATGCCCACTTTCCACTTTGCTAGGAAAGAGATGTTTAATCGTGTTAACAGTTTCCCACAGAGGAATGCTGAAACCATCAATATAAGAACAGGTGTACACCAGTAGCCGTGGAGTCACCTCATCTTGGTCCAGGTCTGACCACTACCCCCTACACAACCTGTGCCACATTGCTTTCCCCATACCCTGCCCCTCTGTAGCATCCTTGCTCCTCCAAATTTTGTACTGTTCCCTAAAGGTTTCTCCACCTCAAAATATTTTCAATTTCAGCCTCCTGCCAAGGACAAAAGTTCTCAATTGTAAGGACTCTTACACCTCCTTCAAGATGGCCATGCCCTCATGCAAGAAAGGAGACTCGCTGACTGTTGTAGACTTTAGTCTTGGTCCTATATTCCGACAGGAAGATGGCAGGGCGTTCTCAGAGTTGGCGCGTAGGCCGCCCTATTGCCGGCCCTTGAGAAGATGGAGCTATCACAGCTGAGAACTTTAGAGGGAGAGGCTGCCTTCTCTCCACCGCACACCTATGAAAACGCAACTGCCCCACAAGTGCTCCCATACTTTTCCCCCAAATGCTGAATGCCCAGAATCTGAGTACCTGGAGATTGTTCATGTAACCGACAGTTACTTGCTCAGAGGTGCTACTGAGTCTGCGCAGTGGAGGAGCTGAGGTGTGGCCAGATGACCCATACCACCTGTGGCTGTCAGAGTGAGGTCACAAGTAGACCAGGTAAGAGAAGAAATTTCTTGGGGCTCAGTGTTGGATGTCAGTGATGAGATCTGTTGGTGTCAGTGGTGTGTGTCTTGGGAGTTGATGAAGGGGGTGTACTGTGTTGATGGGCAGTGTATGTAGTCAGTAAGCAGGGAGTCTGTGGAATCAGTGATTAGGGGAATCTGAGGTTATTAATCCTTGAATATATAGGTCAGCGATGGAAAGTGGAAATAGCCAGGGGCATGATGACGCTGTGGGTTCAAAACTAGAGGCCTGGGAATCAATGTTGAGGGTTTATGAGTCACTGATGGGGAAGGCTGTGGGGTTAGTGATGGGGAGCCTTGAGGTTGTGGGATCAAGAATGAGTTATTAGAATGAGATTGACTCGTAGGGAGTTACAGGAGCTCCAGGAGTTATAGGACCTCAGAGAGGTTGTCACTGATGGATATAAGGTTTAATATTTGTGACTGTTTGAGGATCAGGTTATTGAGTACAAGCAGAGACACAAAACTCAAGCTTCAGGGAATATTCCCCCAAAGAATTTACTTTTACAGAAAAATTCCAGGGACATATGTGGCCTTTTTGGAATATATTGTTAAGAATGACTGAGACAGAGGTACCAGGGCACTCTAGGGCAAGCAATATTCTTTAATAATAATTGTTTTGCCTCCCAAGTCCCTCTGGGCTACTCTGCCTATGAGGCATCTTAAATCCTGTCTACCTATGCAATGCCCAACCTGCTGGTCCTGCTCTTTTCTGTTTCATGACAGGGACCTGCCCGAACAAATACATTTTTCTCCATTTTGACACAGATCAGTTGACTCCCTTAAGTCTACATCCTAACCTGAACACCTACATTTATTGTGATTCAGAGGGTAGGTGAGGTTATGCTATGTTTTTTTTTTTAAGATTTTATTTATTTTGGAGAGAGGGGGAGGGAGAAAGAGAGGGAGAGAATCATCAATGTGTGGTCGCCTCTCACCTGGCCCCCACTGGGGACCTGACCCACTACCAAGGTATGTGCCCTGACTGGGAATCGAACTGGTGACCCTTTGGTTCTCAGGCCCGTGCTCAATCCACTGAGCTACACCAGTCAGGGCTATGCCACGTTTTAAGATAATAGAGTTATTTCTATCTTTCTACCTATTTACCTACCTACCCACATGTCATCTGTTTTGTTCTGAAGCACACCTGTGGTTATAGGCACTGTGAATGTCTGACTCCATCCTTGATACTTAGAGACATTGGCAGAAGATATAAGATTCTTAGGTTAAAAACAAAAGACTTTATTATTCACAGCATAGCAGGGAGCACAAACATCCTGACTGCAAGTTTCCCTAGCTGCCCTCACCTCTAGTTCCAATTCAGGTGGTGGAGAAAAGCCCAGGTGAATGTTAGCATGTAGTGGGTTTGCATCACTCATGAGAAAGCCTGTGTAAAGGAAAACCCAATTTTTTAAAGTTGGCTGCTAGCAAACCTGTTCTACTCTTTGAAGACATTATTTTTATTTATATGTACAGCAAATAAGGTTGTCTACTGTTCCAGAGGGTGACACTGTCCCTATCTTCCAAGGTTCTGTTTTACACAAACGTCTCAGGAAACACCTTTGTCCATAAGGCATGCACATACTCAGAAACCCATGTAGAATTATCTTCCAACAATATCCAACACATTTTATTTTTTCAAAATTTTATTTATTGATTTTTAAAGAGAGAGGAAGGGAGGATAGAGAGACAGAGAAACATGGATTTGTTGTTCCACTTATTTATGCATTCATTGGTTGTTTCTTGTATATGTCTTGACTGGGGATCAAACCCATATCCTTGGCATGTTGGGATGATGCTCTAACCAGTTAAGCTACCCAGCCAGGTCTCAATACATTTCTTGACTGTATCAGCTCCTAGCACAATTTTTCCAAAAAATACATCATTTGTTCGAACACTGATTAGTCTGACAGAGGACTGGGACCAAATCCTTTTAATTTACCTCAAGTAATCATTTGATTGACTACTATCAAGAGGATACTATATATCAGAATGGGGCTGACCTGGTTCATCACCTTTTCTCTGCACATGTAGTTTTTACATTCAGCTGTTGAAGATATGTCAATACCCATTAGAGTCTACTTTAGAAAGACATGTAGCTTCTCCTTAAGATTCTGTGTTGATAGTTTGAGAGGGATGAGTGAATAAATAACCAAACATTGTGAAAAACATAGAAATGTTTTCGAGAACATGTATAAAGGACACAGGGACGAAACCAAAGGAGGGTGGGATCAAGGGAGGGAAATGGGGATGGCGGGGGTGTGGGGGAGTAGTGGGAGGGGAATGGAGACAACTATACTTGAACAATAAAAAAAAAAAAGTGGGGGAAAAAACCTAAACTAACCAATAAGCAATGACTTTAAAGTTTATAGCAATCTTATCTCCTGTAGTACAGAAGTATTTATTTGCCAAGTAAGTGTTACTTTTCACAAATGTAAAGTTAAATCAGCAAGTTTCTTGGCATTCAAGACTCTGAAGGTAAAAGAGTCTGTGAATGTAGAATTAACTTGTCAAGTTTTGGAAATTGATACATCGAGTTTAGAAAAATTAACCATTTGATGCATGTTTGCCTGGTTCATTTAAACTCCGTTCCCAATCATAACTCTTGATTTCACAATAAGGAACAGAAAGAAAAATAGAGAATAGCATGTTCAGAGCAGAACTGAGTGATACTGGAATAGGGGTTAATTACCCATACGACATTTATTTTTATCATTATTATGACATCATTGCTATTATTAATGTACATTAAATAGTTTATAAAGTGAAAAAAGATTCTGTGTTGATATTTTGATAGGGATGAGTGAATAAATAACCAAACATTGTGAAAAACATAGAATATATTTATTTCTGGTGAGATTAGGGGAGTTTTGTATTCTTTATCCATGCAAAGCAGAGCCTGCAGGCAGTGGAGTCATGGCTCACAAGTAGAAAGGAGCTGACAGTTGGAGGACAAAGAATTTAGGGCAGCAGTGTGCATGAGACACCAACTGGGATTATAAAAAAGAGCAATACAGGTGTGAAAGGTGGAAAACAGGGTATGAAAAGACACAAAGGTGCTCACGAGGACAAGGGTGCTCTGGGTGGCTCTGGACTCAGCAGAGGAGAATCTGGGGAGACATTATTCCTGTGAATGTCTTGGACCCTTTGCTTGTGTCTGTACAGGATGAAGGCCACAGTGCTACTAGCCCAGAGCATGAGCACAGAAAATGAAATTTTGGGGAATACTAATAATGCTGCAAACAGTGAAACTGTGAATGTCTTATGACCAGAAGCAGAACACCTAAAATGCCATTTGTTTCTGATGTTTTTTTAATTCATTTTTTAGAGAGGGGGGAAGGGAGGGAGAAAGAGAGGAAGAGAAACATCAATGTGTGGTTGCCTCTCATGCACCCCCAACCAGGGACCTGGCTGGCAACCCAGGTATGTGCCCTGACTGGGAATCAAACCAGTGACCTTTTGGTGCACAGGCCAGCACTGTGCCCACTGAGCTGTACCAGCCAGGGTCTTGCTGATGTTTTTCTGTTCCATTTTCCAGGAATATGCAATACATATGTAAGAAAAATAAAATTCACCTTCATGTACGTGATCTAGCAAAATGAAATGGAGAAGTCAGAGTACTTGGGAGGTTTTTACTTTCAGATCCTTCCAACAGTAGTTCATGGGGCTGATCATGATGTTCTGGAAGAGTGCTTTGTTCTAGAAACAAGTTATGTGTAGGGGAGGACTGGGAGTTCTTTAATGAGATCTTGGTCATGAGTTTTATATAATCTGATTTGTCATTTCACCTACATGGGTATTGTGTGCTCATAGAAATATTTCCTTACCAGAGGGAAAGAGGATTGGGAGAGGTAGAAGAGGGTATAGGGGGAATAAACAGTGATGAAAGAAGACTGAACCTGGGGTAGTAGACACACAATACAGTATATGGATGATGTATTATAGAACTGTATACCTGAAATCTATATAAGTTTATTCACCAATGTCACTCCAATGAATTCAATAAAAAATATTTTCTTATCCTAAGGCCACAGAAATAATTTCACTTCTCAAACATTTCATAATTTATCTTTAATATTTTGATCAGTAACCCATTTAGAATCGACTTACTGTATAGTGTGTTGACTGAGGTGTCCTTTTTCAAATGTGAGCAACAAATTTCAGTTTTTTTGTCACTTCTCATTGGTCCCTCCAGGCTCACACCACTTCATCCTTAGTGCTGACTTTCCCATGAGATATACTGGTTATTCTCTCCATCTTCTCCTGCCTCTTATGGTCTGTGGCTATCCCATAGGAGCACACAACCAAAATTAATCTTTATTTTAGTTATTGATTGATTTTAGAGAGAGAGAGAAATGTTGATTTGTTGTTTCAGATATTTATGCATTTATTGGTTAATTCTTGTGTGTACCCTGACCCACAATCTTGGTGTATCCGGTGACACTCTGACCAACTGAGCTCTCTGGCCAGGGCCCAAAATTAGACTTGATGTGCACAGGCAACAAAGGAGTCTTGGTAGCAAGCGCAGCCTGAGCATAGTCTAGGTCCCATATACCAACAGGAAGAAGATAGCTCTGCCGTTATCTGAGTTGGCGTCTAGGTCACCCTGTTGCTGGCCCTTGGGGAGATGGAGTTATCGAAGCTGAGATGTCCAGAGAGAGACGCTGACTCCTCTCTACCACACACCTTTGAAATGTCTGCCTCACAGGTGTCCCATATTCTCCCCACCTCAAAGACCCGAATGTCCAGAATCTGGATCTCTGGAGGTTCCTCGCCATAACTGCAGCCATTATTCGCTCAGGGGTGCTACTGAGTCTGCGCAGTGTAGGAGCTGGGTGGTTGCTAGGCGACCACGTGGGAAAGTGGTGGCTGGAAGGCTCCGGGAGTTGGAGCCAGGTTGTGAGTAGACCCGTAAGAGCACAGACTTGTGTGGAACTCAGTATTGAATATCAGTGTTGAGACTCTGTGGGCATCAATGGTGTGGTGACTCTGCGGGTTCAAAACTAGAGGCCTGGAGATCAGTGCTGAGGATTTGGTGGGGTCACTGATCGGGAAAGTTGTGTGGTCACTGATAGGGCTATGGGGTTAATGTTGGGGAGGCTTGAGGTCAGTGACAGGAGAGTCTGTGGGGTATTCATAATGCGAGGTTGTGGGAATCACAGAGGAGGTATTAGGGTGCAGGGATGGAGTCGTTAGGGATTTTAGGAGCTTGGAGAGATCACTGATGGGTATGGGGGTACCAATATTTATGACTATTACTGGGGCAGGCCATTGAATGCAGTTCCTGAGCTGCTGAGTTGGCCGTGCAATGTGGTCATGAATAAGGAACCTAAGTGTGAGTGTCTGGCTGGTGAGCTGATGGGAGGCCTGTGGAGATAGTGATCAGGGAAGGAATCCCTAGGGATCCTTGGTTAGAGTCTTCAGCCTGTAGGACTGGAAGGAACTTCAAACTGCAACACCTCCCCTTCCCTGCCCAACCAACACCTTACCAGCTGTCACATCAAGCCACTCTTCAAACCTATTCCTCTGTCCAAGTTGTCCCTTCCCTTGATATCTCTACAAAAGTTAAGTGTTTTGAAATGATCAGAGACTAAGGAAATCCAAACTGATATGTCTAAACATATTTGCTTGTCTATGCATAGAATGCCACCGGAAGGAGTCGCCAAATTCTAGGAAAATTGTTTCCTGGGCTGAAAGAACACAGGCAAAGACTGAAACCATCCTATGGCCTTTGTACCTTGCAAATATTGAACCATGTGAACTATTACATATTTTAAAATATATTTTAAAGTAGTATGCTTATTCAAAATTTTATCTGATTTTATATTAAGGTTATACAAGAGGGGGACCCCTGAAAAACCAGAATTTATTTATAAAAATTGTGTATTCTTACATATTTAGACTTCAGTCACCTTCAAAGTACTTTCCATTTGACACAATATACCTATCAAGACATTTTTTCCACTGAGGAAAACAGTTTTTGAACTCATTAATTCTGACGCCTTTTAGTGCTTCTGCCATTTTTTGTTTCACGTCTTCCACACTGGCAAAATGTTTCCCTTTGAGGTCTTTTTTTCATCCAGGGAAACAAAAAAAGTCCCTGGGGGTGAGATTGGGTTAATAGGGAGGGTGGGGCATGGGGGTGATGCTGTTTTTGGTCCAAAATTGCTGAACACTCAGCTTGGTGTGGGCAGGTGCGCTGGTAAATCACCCTTCATGAAATGGGTAAATGCACCGAAAGAGTCTCGAAAAAATTTCACTTAAGCTGAATTTAGCTTCTCACAACAATGCTAGCTGATGCACTGATAGAGATGGCTAGAACAATCACCTAGTGGGGAGAAGCCTATATTACAAGGGGCCTGCCCTCCAGAAGATAATTCTGGTTTTACTTGGGTCCCCCTTGTATAGTACTTTAGGAAAATAAGATGTATAAAACATTCAATTATCTTTTCATTACTTGTTTTTAATGTTCATGTAGACAGATGATATCCTTAATAACATCCTAATTATGTTTCCATCCTCTAATCAAATAAATAATCACAATGATTCTGATTGTGTTCCTGCTTCTTCACCATAAGTTTTCACATTTAAATATTTAGTGTCATTTTATAAAAATGCAGTATTGCCTACTCTATTCTTACTCACAAAAGGGGCGTTTAGGACAAACTATTTTATTTTTATTTTCTGATATATAGAGATGTTTTTGTTGGTGTGCTTCTTGTTATTCCTAATTCTATTTTGAGGGCTTTGTTGAATTTCTAATTGTGGTTCAATATATGATCTTTTTTAAAGGCACACATGAATACTTGCAAAGGATGTATCTTTTCAATATGTAGTATATTTTATTTGATGGATTGCTGAAGTCAGAACTTTTAGTTTTAATATTTAGACCATGTACTTAGTATTTGCTGGCTTTATCTGTCTCAGATTTACAGTGGTATTTTAATATCCTATATGCCAGTGGTGTTTGTGTCCAGTATTCTGTTTTTGTAATAGCATTTGTTTGGTGTAATTTAGTTCCCTTCTATTTGCTATACACAGTAGCAACATATAACTTCTGACTCATGTCACCCTATCAATCTCTACTTTATTCCACTTAATACATCTCATATCAAATTTTCACACCTGCTACTGTGACCGTTGCTCTCCCTGAATCAGTTATCTACATTTGATTGACCCTACTTTTGTCTCTTTCTCATTGTTATCTTCACTGAGTGTCTCTGAGGATGCAGGTGTCTCTGAAAATCATCCAGTCGCCTCATTTTCTAAGGATGCAGGTGTCTCTGAAAATCATCCAGTCGCCTCATTTTCTTTTCATTTTGTTCATTCCAGTCAGCTTTCACTTTTTCTAAGGATGCAGGTGTCTCTGAAAATCATCCAGTCGCCTCATTTTCTTTTCATTTTGTTCATTCCAGTCAGCTTTCACTTTTTCTGTGTACATCACATTACCACATTTTACTGGTTCATTTGCTGCCTCAACCCTGTACTATGGGTCTCTCCTGTTTTACTCTTGCCATTTTTATTCAGTTTGTTTCCTTATACTTTAGTTTGCTTTGTAGTTTCTGTTACATAGATTATGTTTTTAGCTTTTACTTTATGCAATGGTTTAGAAGGTACACCTTGTTAATATGTCTACTGGAAGTTCCATTTCAGATTTTCATAAATATTCTTGAATTTTTGTTATTCTGATTAATAAAATGACTAAAAAGACAATGGTCCTGTTGTTATTTATGTGGTCTTTCAACTTTCTATTCTAGCTTCTTCAGCTTTAAAATAGGAATAATTAAGGATGATAAAATATAATTATGTATATTGTTTGTTTAGTATGTTAATTTGTTCATCATTAAACTCCCACATTATTAGAATTGTTATTACTATAAGGCAATGTGATAGGTACGTATTTGATACCTGTGAGTTCTGTATGTCTTTCTCTGTTTTAACTCTTATGAAGGCAGGGTGTCAGAGAAGTAGGGATTCTTGTCTGAAGTCCCTTAGGGAGTACATAGACTAACTAAAATGAGAATCCAGGCATTCTTTCCCCAAATCTTGTGTGCTTTCCAACATATACTCCCTGTGTAAAACTCACCTCAACCAGCAAGTTAATCTACTCTCAGGTAGCCCCAGGATATTTTTGTAGGGCAATACTGAAAGTATCTCAGATGTAGTAATCATGATTTTAGGTTTTCTCAGAATCTCCATGGGGTTCTTGTTATATACAGTGTGACTGGGCTTGCCAAGTTCCTCCTGCCTACTCTATTGGGTTTTTGTCCTGAGAGCAATGGTTGGAGTCTACAGACATGAAATTTTGGTTGAGTTCTCAGAAATTTGAATGTGATTAGTGTCCCACTTAAAGTGAATTTGCTCCTGAATCCACTGATCCCAGCTTTCTAGGTACAGAACTGGTAAGTGAAGTGAGGAGGAGAATGTCACAGCACCAGGAATCCATCTTTACCCAAGACACTCTTAACTAGAGGCTGCTTACTGGAGGTTTGGGCTAATCAAGACTTGTAACTGGACAAAACAAATCCAGGAAATCCTTGGCCTTATCAGAGGACAGGAAAAACTGAACAAGTCTTAGATGAATGGTTGATACTCGCCTTATTTATTAATTTAAATATTTATTTGCTTTTTGGTTTATTGATTGACCTCTTGCTTTCCCAATGGATTTGTGGTGGTTTTAACAATTTGTATGATCAGGTGAAAAAGTAAAAATGAAAAATAATTAGAAGAAGGAGGAAATACTAAGATTATATGACTTAGAACAGTGCTGGGTTGGAACAGAGACATGGTGGTCATGGAACCAGAAAGAGTGTTTAAAGTTAGCATGTAGAGACACACATTATAAGCCTTACATATTTGTACCAAAATTGATCTACATGCTTATCTCTAATATTACACATGGCTGTAACAAAACAATTTATGAATGCTTATGGTTTCTTAGGGGAGAAATGTTTTATTCATAGGAAGAAAGCAGACTGGTTTTTCCAGCAAGAGAAATATCTCCTGATATTTCAGGTGTTTGCTAAGTTATGTAGGTACTGTGGGCAGTGTCTTTAATAGCAACCCTCAAATAAGTTAATAGCAGGCTCTTTCTTTAAGAGTTACTCCTATTAACTTCATTTTTAGATTAAATTCCTAAAAGTGGCATTGTCTGGCGAGGTGGTATGGGCATTTGAAATTCTGATGGCTATTTGATAGTGTAATAATTTGAATTTCCAATAGTAGTATGTGAAGATATATTTTTCTACATCTCTGCCATTACTTACTACTCTTTAATTTTTTCTAATTTTATGGGTAAAAAATAGTGCATTTTGGTTTCAATCTGCATCTGCTTGTTCATCATTGGGTCAAGAATATTTTCCTGTGTCGATTGTTGTTTCTGTGACACACTTTGCTCCTCTGAACTGCTTTCCTCAATTTCCTATGGGTCTGTCTTTTCAAAACTATTTTTTAGGAGCCTTTAAAACAGTTTCCATTTCAAAGACATGAATTCTGAATATTATTCCTTTGTGTTCATCAAATGAATATTTAACAGAAAATATATTATTATAATTTAGGATACTCTATTGTTTAATATTATTTTATCAATCCCAAATATTTACTGGGTAACATGTGGTGTTCCAGGACATGACAACTAGGACACGATAACTCAGCAGTTAGCAATATAAATTTGCTTTTATAAATTTTACATTCTTTCAAAAACTAGGCAATAATTAACAAGCAGAAGAGGAGCCGTTTTGGGTTTTGGTGTTTAAATACTGTTAGGCAGTCCTGTGTAGTTCAATGTTATCAGCTCAACAGTGCGTTTTGGTGATTGGAGAGTTTGTTGGTACCGTTTGCTTTTGGGGGATGAGGACTGAGGTGAGTAATTGGGAGGGGGCGGTCTGGGGAATGAGTGTTTGTGTTTGAGTGGAGTTTCTGTGCGAGGACATTAACGGGAAGGTTTCTGAAGGGAGTGTTGGGTTTTACTCATTCAAAAAATACGAATCACCTCCATGTGTCAGCCGGAGCACGCAGCTCAGCTGTGGGGTGGTGGTGGAGCCAGATGGGTGACAGGTGGTTAGTTTTCATCGCTTCTCAACCAATGGCCCAGCCTTGAACGGGGGCCAAGGAAAGAGGTGTAGTTCAGGACTGCTTGAATCTTTTTAAATTGCATTAAAATTTACTGAATTAACAGATGATTTCCCAGAATGCATGTCTCCTTATTCTTGGTATCTCTGAGTAAGAATGTGGCCCATGTGATTCTGGCTCACCCTTCTCCTGAGGGTGGAGATGATTGTAAACCATATAAAGTGTTTGGTCCCCAACCTGAGCTGTTCCTGGGCTTTCATTTCTGACACCTCACCTTTGAATGAGGGTTTTGTCATTAAGCCTTTGGGAAGCCCCCAGTACAAGAGACGCCAAGCCACATTTTTTAACGTCCGTTTCTGAGAGCAAGCTACTGACTAGTAGCCATGTTGTAAAATCCTAGTTCCTGGGCAGATGCCTTTGGCTTTTGGCAGCCAGTACTGTGCCTGCGCTTCGGAGGTGGTGAGCGGGTCACCGGTTCCTCCTCAGCAGTTGAGGGCGCTGTGAGGAGGGTTCCGGGGAGGGGCCTGGGCCTGGACCTGGGCCCAAGTCTGGGCCCCAACAACCCTGGGTGCTGTGAGTGAGAAGCGGACGTGTGCGCTGCTCAGTGACAGCCTGTGGTGTGACCTGGAGGGCGTCGAGGAGGACAGGTCGGTTTTAGGCTCCGGGCTGGGCCCCGGTGAGGAGGCCTGAGGAATCTGTTTTGAGGGCTGTGGTCCTGAGGGGGAGCAGTGGCTCACAGAGTTCATTTTTTTTTAAAGATTTTATTTATTTATCTTTAGAGGGGAAGGGAAGGAGAGAGGGAGAGAAATATCAATGTATGGTTGCCTCTCATGCATCCCCCACTGGGAACTGGCCTGCAACCCAGGCATGTGCCCTGACTGGGAATCGAACCTCGATCCTTTGGTTCACAGGCCCGTGCTCAATCCACTGAGCTACGCCAGCCAGGGCAGAGTTCATTTTTGAAGGGCCACAGGTGATCGTTGACTAGGAATCTGTCGTGGAACCAATATTGGGAATTCCTATGGATTCCAGTGTAGGGCGGTTGGAAGTTTATGTGTTGAGTCACAGTGAGCAATCTGTGGGGAAGGGAGAGTGACTATAAAGGGAGATTTTATTTTTTGATGAGGGATGAGAAGCGTTCTGTTTGTCAAATGCGAGAAGTATATGTTGAAAAGTGAAATTTACTGTATGTAAAGTAAACCTTAAAAGGTCTTTAAAACAAGAAATGAAGTGCTGATACATGCCACAGTGTGGAGGAACCTTGAAAACGTTACGTTGAGTAAAAGAAGCCAGTCACGAAATGTCCAAAATAGGTCAATCTGTGGAAACAGAACAGGTTAATGGTTGCCTAGAGTTGGGAGCGATGAGGGAACTGTGGGTGGTAGCTAAAGGGTTCTAGGTTTATTTTTATGACATGAAAGTATTGAAAAGTTCTATTAATATGTGCACAGCTCTGTGATATACTACAAACCAGTGAAACCATTGTATACTTTAGGTGGATGAATTGTACATGTATTGTACCTTGATAACACTGTTATGGAACTGTTACAAAAAAATAAGAATGCTAGAGTGTCTAGTTTAATGTCATGCAAAGTAGACTTCAGAAAAAGAAAAGTGAGTGAGTTGGGAAATATCTCATCCTCCTCAAGTTTTGTAAGCGTTTGGTACAATAGGTCCGAGTCTCAATATTTTACCTTGTGTAGATGTCATTCAATGGCATCTACACATACTGGTTCAATCAGGGATGCTCCTACAGTATTATCTGAGCCTTCAGAGTTTAGTGTTCCTGCCTGGATCTCCTACATGCAAATCCATGTGAATCCTTTTCTGACCACTGTGGACCAGGGCTAGTACTCAAGTTTCAAAGGATGATACAAGAGAAAAACCAGCCCAGTGCACACTTTACCTCACTTGGACATCATGGAGAAACATGGCCAGAGGCCAGTTAACAATTACCGGGGAGCCATAATTTCTGAGTGTGGGAGCCCAGGTGATTTCTATGCACATTAAAGTTTGAGGAGCAACGTTTAATAAAGCAGTTTTCAGCTCTGCTTTGCTATTGTGATCACCTGGTTGGTTTTAAGAACTAGCATCGTCTGCATCCTTCCAGAGATTCTGTTCAGTTGATCTTTGGTAGGACCTGTGATCCATGTTGGTTCAAACAGGTGGCCCAGGTAATTCTACTGTGAGCCCACGGTTAAGCATGTTGAGGCTTCTGAAGTGGTAGATCTGAGTACTGAGTCCAGGCCCTACCCATGGGAAATAATAAGGCTCACATCTGAATGGGCTTTTTAAATATTTGTGTTTATCTTTTAAAATATTTTATTTTTTAGAGATGGGGGAAGGGAGGGAGAAAGAGAGAGAAAGAAACATGCATATGAGAGAGATACATCAATCAGTTGCCTCTTGCCTGAACCCCAACTGGGGACCTGTGCTGGCCTGCAACCCAGACATGTGCCCTGACCAGGAATCTAACTGGTGACCTGAAGGTTTGTGAGGTGATGCCCAAGCCACTGAGCCACACTAGTCAGGGCCATTTGTGGTTATTTCTATTTTGCTTTTACAGTCATGGGATAATTATATACATGTTACTTGCAACTTGCTCATTTTAGTTCAGAATGTATCAAGTGATCTTTTCATAGCAAAGAGCATATAATGTGGACGATACATAGTCATCCATTCTCCTATGATAAGCATTCAAGTTGATTTCAGTTTTCCACTATTATAAACACTAAAGAACTGTACATCTATGTCCCAATATAGAGAAGTGCTTTAGTTTCAATACAGCAGAGTGCAAAGTGGGATTGCTGATTATATATATATTTTTAAATTGAGGTAGAATGCATGTGTCATAAAATTGACCTTATCAAGCACTTCTTGGGTACAGTGCAGTGGGCATTTAGAACATTACGAGATTGTGCAATATCACCATTATCTAGGTCCACAACATTTTAATAACTCCAACAGACATCTCATGCTCATTAATGACTCAATCCCATTCCACCTTCCCCAGCCTGAAAACTATTTATATACTTTCTGTCTTTATGAATTTGACTATGTTAGATCTCTCCTGTAAATGGAATCATAACATATGTGGTCTTTTGTTTCTGGCTTCTTTCCCTTAGAATACTGTTTTCCAGATTCTCTCATGTTGTAATATGTATCGACATTTCACTTTGTTCTATGACTGAGCAATACTCCATTGTATGTCTGTAGCACATTTTGTTTGTCCACTCATCAGTTGATGGACATTGGATTGTTTCCACCTTTTGGCTACTTTGAGTAGTGCTGCTATGAACATTCTTGTACACTTATTTGAATGTCTGTTTTCAGTTCTTTTGAGTATATATCTAGGAGTGGAATTTCTGGGTCACATGGTAATTCTATGTTTGACTTACAAAGTTATTGCCAAATTATTACACCATTTTACATCACATCAGCAATGTAGGAAAGTTGCAATTCCTCCACATTCTTCCCAACACATGCTATTTAAAATTTTTTATTATTAAACTCATAGTAGTGGGTGCAAAGTAGTTTTCTCAGTGCCTTTTATTGTGTTAAAAATACATAACAAAATTTAACATTTTAACCATTTTTAAGTGCACAGTTTTGTAGCATTAAGTACATTTACATTATTGTGCAACCATCATCACCATCTATTTCCAGAACTTTTTCATCATCACAAACTAAAACTTCATGCATATTGAACAAGTCCTAATTTCCCCTCCTACAAGTCCCTGACAGCCACTATATTACATTCCATTTCAATGAATTTGACTTCTCTTGATACTTAATTTAAGTGAAATCATACAAATTCGTCCTATTGTGTCTGGCTTATTTAAGTTGGCATAATTTTTTAAACTCTCATCGAGGTTGTAATATGTATCACAATTTCATTTTTTATAGGACTGGATAATATTCCATTGCTTGTGTATACTATATTTTGTTTATTCATTCATTTATAGTGAATATTTAGGTTAGTTTCATGTTTTGGCTATTATGAATAATGTCCTGTGAGCATTGGTGGAAATACATGTTTGAATCACTGCTTTCAGTTCTTTTGGGTGTATACCCAGAAGTGAAATTTCTGGATTATATGTTCAGTTTTTTGAGGAACCATCATATTTCCCCACCAGCTGCACAATTTTACATTTCCACCAGCAATATACAAGGGTTCCAGTTTCTCCATGTTTTTACGAACACTTGTCACTTTTTTGGTTTGTTTTATAGTAGTCATTCCAATGGATGTGAGATATGGTGGTTTTGATTTGCATTTCCCTAATGACCAAATACATTAAACGTCTCATGCTTGCTGGTCATCTGTATATTTTCTATAGAGAAATGTCTGTTTAATCTTTTACGCACTTTTTGTTTGGGTTTTTGTTTCGTTGTTGAGTTATAAGAGTTCTGTACATACTGTTTACTAGATTCTTATTAGATATATGATTTGGAAATATTTTCTCCCATTCTTTGTGTTGTGTTTTTTCACTCTGTCCCTGTGTTTTTTTGATGCACAAAAGTTTTTAACTTTGATGTAGTCTGGTTTACCTATTTTTTTCTGTTGTTGCTTGTGCTTTTGTTGTCATGCCTAAGAAACCTTCATGAAATCCAGTGTTGTGAAGATGTACCTTGGTATCTGCTTCTCAAAGTTTACATCTGTAGCTTTTCTATTTTACCCACTTTTGCCCATTAACTCTTCATTGCTATGATCTTTTTGGTTCCCATGACACCCTGTATACATTATCCTCCCAGATCCCAATTACCTTAAACCCTTAACTTCCTTGCACATATTGCCCCTTTATAATCTTAAACCTGACATTGTACAAGGGGTACTTTAACTCCTACATAATATTCTTTTGCTTTTTATCCCTTTGCCTTTTCACTATACCCCACACCTTGACTCTTCACCACCATCTCACCGCATTCCCCCCATTTTCTTGTGCATCTCATCATCCCACTCTATCATGCATCCACACACTGTAACTTCCCAAACATTCCAGTGCTAAACAGTTGCTACTGATTGTTTTAAACAAATTTTCTCTGGGTAGGAGTATTTGTGAAAACCAAGCTTCCAGCCAGGTCACATAAAGAAAAACCATGAGAATGGAGCTTTTCTTTAAGGTGCTGGATAGGTTAAATAGTGAAACTTTGCGGGCGGTGGGGGGCGCGATTGGCTTTGGGGGAGTTTTGAAGACATTCTTGCTCCTTCCAGTATGTGCTAGGTCGCTGATTTTCACTGTTACTGTTGTTGCAAGGTGGTTGCTTTTCAAGGCTACCATGGAGTTGAAGAGACTGGGGTGGATGGGATTAGGGCACATTGCAATGCTCCAAGGCTCATTGTAGGTGGATGTGTGGATCTAATCAGCTGCTTATGAAGAAATGACTAGCATTTAATCAGGGCCTCAAAACTTAGTCAAGATATGAAATGTTAAAGGGACTTACCTAAGAAAAAGAAGATAAAAATATGAACAGTAAAAGGACAGCAAACTCACAATTATTAACATCTACACCTAAATCAAAAGCAGATTAAGCGGTCACCTAAAACAGGAGCAGAGCCACAGAAATGGAAGGTTAGCAACAGGGGAGTGGGAGGAGAGGGTGGGGAGAAGGCACAGGG
>PVKM010018626.1:6168-25001 GCA_004027735.1 Carollia perspicillata | reverse complement strand
GGGGCACCTGAAGCCTTTCGAGACCCTGCTCTCCCAGAACCAGGGGGGGCAGGCCTTCATCGCTGGTGACCAGGTGAGCGACTGTCCGGGTCCCGCCCCTCCCGTGCCGCTCTCTCTTACAGCTGGGAAACAGGTGCAGAGAGAGCGTGCGGGCAGACCTGGGGGTCGAGAGCTCAGGCTCCTGGTCTTCCTCCCGCCGCCCCCTGCTGAGCTCTGGACTCCCTCCCCACAGATCTCCTTCGCAGACTACAACCTGCTGGACTTGCTGCTGATCCACCGGGTCCTGGCCCCTGGCTGTCTGGACTCCCTGCCCCTGCTCGCGGCCTACGTGGCTCGCCTCAGCGCCCGGCCCAAGCTCAAGGCCTTCCTGGACTCCCCCGAGCACGTGAACCGCCCCATCAACGGCAACGGGAAGCAGTGAGGGCCTGGGGCACCCTGAGCGGGAGGCATGCGCTGCCTGTCCCCGCCCCGCCACGCCTCAGGACCAATAAAATTTCTAAGAGAAAAGTGGTGCTGTGAGCATTGAGTCTCCTGGGGAGGGGGCTGTGGGACCCTCACTTGTCCGACTCAGGGGAGGGTGGCAGCCAGCTAGGCTACTTGAAATCCTGAAACCCAGTCTCATTGTCTTCTGGGTGTACGCAAGCCAGTCTGTGCTTGTTGAACCCCAGGAAGAGAAGGAAAAAAAGAAACAGGAAGAGAAATAACTGGTCCCTACCCCAGAGGTTCCCACAGTCTCGGGAGAAAAGGAAGCCTTGTTCTCATGCCAGCAGGCCGCCTGCCAGAGGGCTAGCCCTGGACAGCGGGAGCTGAGGGTCCCTGCCGGTCAGGTGTGGGCGGAGCAGCCCAGGCTGGGTTGCTGGGGGGTCAGTTACTCTTCTCTTCAGTTGGGGGGCTCTTCTGGCTTCCCCGGGCATCGGGACGCAAGAGCAACACTGGACAATCCAGGTAGCTCTCCCAGAGCCACCTCTCACCACCCAGGCTGCTAAAGGACAGAGCCTGGGCGAGCTGCTGGGGGCGAGTCCACACTGGTGAGAGCCCCAGGCAGAGTGGAGGCGCTGGACTGTGAGCAGGTCAGGGGCCTCAGGGCTTCCGGGGATGGCTGGAGCCGAGAGACCATGGGCGCCCCCTCTCCCCCTGCATTCTGCCATCACCGCACCCCATCATGCAGCCTGGAGGAGCAGGTGCTTCTCTGGGGGAGCCTTGCCCAAACTTGGAGTCGCCTGCCACCAGCCCAAAAAGGGGACCCTCCCTCACATAGGGGAGCCCCTCAGGCAGTCAATCTCTGATTTCTGAGAGACCTCAGTAGGTTTGAGGCCTTCTAGGAAATGTCACTCAAGGGTCGGGAGGGCCATTCTGCCCAAATGCTAGAGATGGGTCAGCAAAGGGACACCCACACAGCCCCACACTCAGAGGCCTCACATGTCTCCGCCAGTTGTGGCGTGGGAGCGATCAAGGCCGGAGCATGGGGCGGAATGCTCTGCCCGCCCCGGAGAGCCCTGGGTGTGTGAGGGGTGAGGGACTGGTTAGAGCTGGTCAGGCACTGCAGGTGGGAGGACTTTGGATTTAGGAAGTGTGCATGCAAACGGAAAAGGCCCGCGTCCTGCAGCTGCCTACAGCCGTGCGCGCAAACGGTGACAGCTGCTGATACCCACTGCGCGCCTGGCCCGCGCCAGGCATCGTGCAGGAGGTGGTGCTATGTTACCCTCCCGAATCCTCACCACCCGCACATGCTTATCCCCATTTATGGATGAGGAAACTGAGTCGCAGCAAGTCTGAGTAATGTGCCGATATGTGAACCGAGGCACAAACAGGGCTGTTCATCACACCCCCGCGACCACACGGACTGAAACAGCAGATGAGTCTGGCCAGAGACCGGCCGAGTACCTCAGCGCTTGCTGCCATGCAGGGCAAGGGGCCGGGACCGGGCTCTTCAGAGCAGTGGGTGCTGGGGCACCTGAGTGCAGCCCTCTGTGCAAGAGGATTTTTTCTACTCTCCGCCCGTGACACGGGCAAATGAGACTTCCCATTTCCCCTAGCCGCTGCGGATGGAGAGGGCAAATGACTTGCAGGACACAGCGCGTAACTGCCTGTGCGAGAACCCCCGGCACGGTCCCCCTCAGCCACCAGGACCAGGGGTGACGGTGGGGGTTCCAGCGGCCCTGTCCTCCAGTGAGCACCACGTGGAGCAGAGCCTGCTACCGAGTGACCGACCTGTGGGTGCCTGGGCAGTGTCTTTGCAGTTTTGCACTCGTGGGAATTTCGAGTGGTGTGTTACTGCAGCACAGCCTGCCTGACATCCTGTCTGATCTCCCTTGGGCCCGGCTCAGGCTAAGGGAGCCCGGGCACTCCCCACAGTTGCCCCGCCTCCAGAGGTGATCAGGGAAGGGGAGGAGGGGAGAGGGCTATGATTTCAGGCTGTTCTCCCCACTCCAAAACTGCGACCCTCTGCCCCCCCTAGACCCTGATTGCTGACTATGAGGGGGAGCTGGGAAAAAGTCCTTCAGGTTGGAGGAAGACACTGAGCTGAAGGAAGTGGTCAGAGAGAGATGAGGGGCCCGGCCCTCTCCATGGCCGGGACACTTGGCTGCAGGGCTGGAGAAGGTGGGACAGACCCATGGGGTCCTGGCCAAGTGCTGGGCTGCCCTACTGCAGGATGGCGGGCACACCCAGTGTCACTGTGAAGACCCTGGCCAATCAGCTGGCTGCCGGGGAGAGCACGGGGTGTGCAGGAGCTTGCATGTAATAGCCGTGGTACCCTAAGTTTGAGAAGGAGAGCTATTTAGTATTAGCAAAACTGATCCACCACATTGGGAAAATTACCGGATCCTCACCTCACGCCACATACAACAACAAACTCCAGATAGATCAGTAGTTCTCAACGGGGGTGATTTTGTCCCCCAGATCATGCTTGGCAAAGTCTAGAGACAGTTTTGCTGTCACAATTCGTGGGTTGCTACTGGCACTTAGGGATCCCGCCTAACATCCTATAAGGCGCACGACAGCTGCCCATCACAAAGAATGACATGGCCCCAAATGTCCACAGTGCGAGATTGAGGACACCTGCGACAGGGGTCACTGATGTGTGGAAGAGAAAAATAAAATACTATCGGAAAAAATGTCGGAGGTTTGTTTATGACCTTGGTCTGATGTGGACTCCGGCCAGCAGGGTCCGTGTGTTGTGGCTGCGATGAACAAATTCACGTGGACTACAGAAGTCCTGGAGGAAAGGGACGGCACAGCCCCTCTCACAGCGAGAGAGGGCGCCCCGACCCCCACCTGGACAGGCTTTTGTTGCTTCTCTGGGTACATGACATCGAGGATGGTCCTCGTTTACTGTGCACAGGTTTGCTTTAGGTCCTACCTTTTACAGATAACAAAGGAAAGAATGTTGCTAATTACTTCAAAGAGAAGGATGTTGCAGATCAAGGGGAAAGGTGGTTGAACTGATTACACTCCATACTTGGGAGGTTTAGCACAGATTTTAAGAAGTTACTTTAAAGATATGCAGTAAACATTTGCTGCCTCAATCCAGGCTGAGGGAGTTTTAGCAAAAGCAAGCCTCAGAGCAGCCTAGGGTACAATGCAGGGCTGGTTCCCCACAGGAGAACCGATCCGTAATCCGTGGGTTTGGCTCCCGTGTGCCACTTGTGCCTGTCAGTTTTCCGATAGGGCTGGGCTACATTCTCCATGCCACATGGATAGGTTCCCTATATTGGTCTGGGGATAAATTTCTTCAACATTGTCCCCAAATGAATAAACGTGACTGCACACCCAAACTACGGATCTCTCTTGTAAAGTGATGGTTATTGCTTTTCAGACGATCAGACAGATGGTAGATGCAAAGGAAATCTTTGCAGCCGCCTGCGGCTTGTGACGTTGGAGCTGGCATTTCCACTGATCTTTCAGGACCCTCCCACAGCCACAGACGCCGCAGAACCTGGGACACACACTCCACCTCTCGTGATCGTAGGGGACACCTGCAGCGGCTGCAGTCATGGACTTCTGTGCACCAGACAGCCCCGCATTTGTAAAGCAAAAGCTAATGGGAAGACAAGGGTTTGGGCAGCTGTAGATAACAGATTTGAAACTCTGCAACAGGACATAAGGAGCCATCTTTTCGGTTGCTCTTGGGACATTTTCTATAACAACCACCTATTATGCTTCAGAGAAAGTCTTAGAACATTCCAGAGAGAGGGAGAAATAGTCCAGACAACAATCTCTCATTATAAGAGTCTAAAACAACCCTGGCTGGTGTAGCTCAGTGAATTGAGTGCCGGCCTGCAAACCAAAGAGTCGCCGGTTCGATTCCCAGTCAGGGCACATGCCTGGGTCACGGGCCAGGTCCCTAGTGGGGGGGTGCAAGAGAGGCAACCACATATTGATGTTTCTCTGCCCCCTTCCTCTTTTTCTCCCCTACTCTCTAAAAATAAATAAATAAAATCTAAAAAAAAATCTAAAACAACAAAAAATAAAACCAGGAAACAAAAAGACACTGATGTCTGTAGTTATAAAGTTTTAATACAGGTAATATTTATACATCTCTTAAAATGATTCATGTTTGAGAAGAAATCAAAACTGAAACTGCAGAACTTCTAGCAAAGTAAAACAAAGAAGCACCAGCCCTGACTGGTGTGGCTCAGTTGCTTGGGTGTCCTCGACCTGCAAAGGGAAAGGTTGTGGGTTTGATTCCCAGTCAGGGTACATGCCTGGGATGTGGGTTTGGTCTCTGGTTGGGGCGCGTACAAGAGACAAGCAATTGATGTTTCTCTCTCACATTGGTGTTTTGCTCTCACTCCCTCCCTTCCTCTCTCTAAAAATAAATGGAAAAATAAATAAAATAGTAAAGAAGCGCCACACATCAGAAGCAGCGTTCTGCTGGTCTCGATTACTCCAGCGTCGTAATTACTCCTGTTATCTGACAGGACAGACTCCCTCCCCCACTTGTTCTCCAAAATCGTCTTGGCCATTTTTGACCCTTTGTTTTTCTAGGTGTATTTTCGTGCTAGTTTTCCCAGTTTCACAAAAAGCCTTGATGGGGTTTGGATTGGAATTCGCAGTGAGTTTATAGATAACTTTGGAGAGATTCAACACCGTTGTGATATTCGGTAACCCTACCCGGCGAAGGCCCCTGAGCAGCTGAGGTGCTGGCTGGAGATGGGGTGGTGGTTCGTGGAGGAGGAAGGGAGCCATAAATACTGGCTGTGACTCCCGACCCTCTGCAGCCACAGAGGCCCCTCCGTGGGTGCTCTCGGCTCTGAGTTTCGTGTACAGGGAGCAAACTGTCTTTCTTAGGTTTGAAGTGGTCACGGGAGGAGGGGCCTGTGACAGATGATGAACAGCTCGACCTATTTCTAATAATAAACACTCAGCAGGTTCTTCTCTTCCCTTTTTGCTGATTTCCTTTTTGCAGAAATGCCAAACTAGGGCCTGGTGTTTCTAAAAACCGAACTCTGGGGGAACAGGGAAGACGAGCCTCAGGTTTCCAGTCAAGGCGGCGTGAGCCCTTTCTGTGCCTGCCATCCCAAATGGCCGGCAAGAGCTGCACTGAAGAACAGACTGAAGCGCGGGCGCAGGTGGAAGAGGGTACAAGGGGGATACATGGTAATGGGAAAAACACACAATAAAAATGAACTATTGAAAAAAAAGAAAAAGAACAGACCAAAGTTTGTGTTACAGCTTTCATGGCAAAAAAGCACCATGGGGGACGCTCCGGACACCAGACCGGACCTGAATGTGATGTGTCTGACCGTGGCTTTGCTGCCAGGGAGATGCCAGGATGGGTGGGCCGAGGGGACCGGACTGGTGCTGGGGACCTGTGCCCAGCAGAGGCCTCACAGGTCTTCACTGATGGAGACTGCAGACAGTGTCCAGGTGTTGGGACAGTGTGGGCCGGGGGGACCCTGAGATGCTGGCCAGCTGACAGGGAGGGGCCCTCGGGGCGTGCTAGCATCTGTAGCACAGGTGAGGGTGCTCAGTGCTCTCAGGGAGACCTGGCCAGGGCCATCGTGGGGGTACGTCCCCAAAGGCACTCTCCTGGTCCCGTGTGTGCCCCCCAGCCATGATGGACTGACTTCACTTTCTCAAATTTAAATTAGCCGGCGGAAGAGAGAGAGATCTCCAGCTGACAGCAGAGTCCAGCCTGAATCCTCCCTGTCCTCGAACGCATCAAAATCAGAGAAGAAAAAAAACGTTCACAGTGAAATCTCAGACACAAAAAAATGAAAAGGCGGCAGTTCTGTGCGGACTTCAAGTAAGCCTCCCTCTGCAGGAAAGAAATAGGGAGAAGCCACAGCCGGGGGAGAGGCAGGGATGCAGCCAGGCTGAAGGCACAGGGCTGGGGCCGGGCCCTCGGTCGGCACCCAGCTCTGGAGAGCAGCGCTGAGAGGCCAGGCCTGCACCGGCAGCACGGAGCAGGGGCCAGAAATGCCCTCCCTGCGGCGGCACCGATGGTGCCAACCCAGAAACCAGGAGTGCCGGCTTTGGGAGGGAAGGAAGGCCAGAGGGGATCAGCATGCCCTTTTTCTGATTCATGTTCAGCAAGAGGACAGACATTTTAATGAGCGTTTTCCGAAAACAGAAATTTGATTTTGACTGTTAGAAATGTACAGGAAACCACTAAAGATAGAAATGAAGTGCATCACTCCCAACCCAATAGTGGGGGAGAAGGCAACAGCACAAAGAAAACGCAACCAATTCAACAGAAGACAGGAACGTACGGGGAAAAAAGGAATGGAGAGAGGGAGCGCTACCTGGAAATGCGCTGTGGCAGCTGTCAGTCCCGGTGGCAACGCAGCAGATGGAAATGGCTCGAACCCTTTTCCGGAGACAGACGCTGATTGGAGCGAAGGAAAGCCCGATGAAATTTTGTTGGAGGTTGTCTTTAAGATGTATTCTTAAAACGAGAGAAAGATTGAAAATAAAAGGATGGAAACGCTACCAAATATAAATAAAGAAAGCCTGTGTACCGACACTGACATCAGAGAAGCTGGACCTCAAGGCAAGATTTAAAAGAGCGCAGAAATACATCCAATGAGAAAAACAATCCATCAGTGAAGCGTTCTTTAAAACGCAGGTGTTCAACATTGGCTCCAGGAAACAAATGACCATAAAGGAAGTGGAACCAGGGATCAGACCCCCCCCCCCGGGCAGAGGCCCCAGCTCCAGGTGGCCTCGCCTGGGTTCCAGCCACACCTCGCAAAGTGGTCGTGTTTACCTACAGCAAACTCCTGTGACGTGTGGGACAGGTGGGACGCGGCCCACCTCATTCCACCAGACTGGACAAGAGCTCCTGGAGACAATAAAACCATAGGCTACCCTAGCTTATGAGCACTGATGTAAAACTCAGTTTGATACAGGGTGCAGCCAAGGGGGGAGCCCCAAAAAGGGATTTGGAATGGGGTCCAGAACTCAAGGTGTCTAGGAAATACTGGAGAGACATATAAGATGTCCTCAGCCCTTCCCCCACAGGTGTGAGTTGGGGGAAGGGACACATGGAGCAGGGCATGCAGGGCTGTTCTGTACAGCCACAGCCTTGCAGCTAATCCATGGCATGGTCATTTAACACATCTATGGCCTTTGGCAGGTCACTTGGATGTGTTAAATAGCTGTGGCCATGCTTGGAGCCAGGGGGATGGAAGTCACTCCCCCAGAGATGTAACTGGGGGGCAGGTCCCCCAAGTTATAGTGCCTGCGTGGGGGCTTGGAGAAGATTGGGTCCAGGACATGGGGCCATGCCTGACCAGACTCACAATGGCAGCCCAGTAAACTTGGAATAATACAGAAATGCTGGCAAGTGTAACTGAGCGTGGGAGGAGTCGGAAGTGTGGGTACAGAGGAAGATTGGCGCGGGGATTTAAACCCAGACACGGCAGCCATCAGGGGGAGAACCACGAGGCTTTGCCAGAGTGGGGACCCCCGTAGCCATGTAAGAAGAAAAAGAAAGAACCATGCAGTTTTGGCCAGAGTGCAGACCCCTGCAGCTCTGGTAGAAGAGGACCACGCGGCTTCGGGGTGCTCCCTTTGGCCACGTGGCCTGGGAAGCAGGAGAGACTTTGCCTGGAAGAAGGGTGAAAGAACTCTTTGCCAGCAGACCATGCATGAGAAGGTGCCACATGGCTTTGGAGTAATTTGAGGTCCTGCCTGGACGGCGACACAGCTGACGGTGCCAGCAGCCCAGAAACACAGACGTGTGCTCTTTTCCTGAGTTACGGTACCCTGAATTAGGGCAGGGGGAGAAGGGAGCCCTGTGTGTGTCTGTGGGTATCTTAAAGGACTTTGATGTTTTAATGAAGAATGTTAGGTCACTACTTTAAGTCTGTATAGCCTTAAATAAACCTTTCCATTCCTTTTCACAAATCTCTGGCATTGAGAGCCATCTTTCGGATTGACAGCAGACAGACTAGCCCAGCAGGTGGTCCGGACGGTGTTAGTATACCGTCCTCCGGAGTCTGGGCCCCTGTGTGTCGTTCTGTGACAAGGTCAGCAGTACAGTGAGTCTTACGGTGTGACCAGAAGGTCCGTTCCCGGAGCAATGACAAAAGGCGAGCAGCAAACATGCAGCACTTCCTTCCGCCAGGCCACGTGCCACGGGCCTTTTAGACAGACTCGGTGTGCCGATGACCCCGGGAGGAGCAGAGTGGCCGAGGAACTTGCTCAAGGCTGCAGAGCTGGTGGCGGCAGAGTTCAGTGATTCGTCCCAGCTGCCTTCAGTCCGCTCTCTTAGCCGTCTCGCTCTGCTGCCTCTTCAGGTCAACAATAGTGTGATGGAGCCTCAAAAAGTTTGATGTAATTAATAAGGAAGAAGAAAAACAATACAGGCGTCTTAGAGATAGACGCAGCCCTCAGTGAAATTGAGCGCCCCTTCACGGTAAAGCTGTGCCTTGGACGAGTTTCCCCAGTAACCAAGGTCTCTACCAAAAAGCTCATGCAAGAGGCTGTGGGACAAATACCACCCACCTGTCTTGTTTTGAGATGAGGAATGGGCCAGAGTCCTCGGGGAGTTTTCCCTTCACGTCTGATGGGAGGCGGGGCCCATTTTTGAAATGCCTCTGGGCAACCAAGCAAGCCACACCCAGATCCGGTCAGCAATTCCAACAGCACCGTCCAGAAGCCCCGATACCCACAGCGTGTGGAGGCGAAGGTCCGGACCCAGGACGCAGCAGGTGTCATGGTGGACACCGCCGATTGAGCAGGGATGCTGGGTAAAAGACTGGGGTCCAGCGTCAGTCGCCGGCATCATCTAAACAGGTTGCAAGGTGTCACTGTTTGTTATTCCACCTCCTTCTGCACCCACTTCAAAGGCCCTCTTCTGCACAGGCACTCTCTTTGTGTTCACCACTGGGGCTGCCAATTAGGGGGAAACAGACACCCATTCGTAGAAATTCCACTTCTGAGCAGCCAGTGAAAAATGGCCAGAGGAAATCTGAAGGTAAACAAAATGAAAAGGAGAAACAAAAATTCTAGCAAGTGGAGTTGGGGCTCTGATATTAAGATTTTACACACTTCTGTGAGGTCACAGTCCACACAAGGGTGCACACTACTGCCACCGCTATTCAGTCACATTCCGAAGCTCAGTGTCGGAAGAGGGAAGATTGGGCGGTGCAGCAGCCATATGGGAGCTGGGGCAGCAGTTGCTCAGGATCGTAGTGTGGAGGAAAGCGTGCTGGGGATGGCTCCTAAGGAGGAGGAGGAAGGGGTGAGGGTGGATCCTCTGTGCCACCCAGCCTGTGTGGGCAGAGATATCCAAAGTGGAGCTCGGGAGGTGGGCACAGGACTTTGAATGCCAGGCCAAGGGGCTGGGGCTTTGTCCTGAGGACACCAAGGAACCAGGAAGTGTCTTAGGGCAGAGATAAAATGGATCTGAGGTTTACCAGTTTCAGGGTGCAAAGAAAGGATTGGAGGGGTCAAGCTGGGGGGCTGGGTGATATCAATGAGGCTTTGCAAAATTCCGGGAGAACTCTGAGGGGCCATGGCCATGGTGCAGAGCCTGAAGGCACGGGAACAGGGAATGCTCAGAAGGCAGAGCTGGCAGGAGGCAGTGGATCTGCGGCCCTCCCTGATTCTGGCCTGGAGGCTGGTGGGGAAGGCAGAAGGGGACAGTGGTGTAGGATGGGGCAGGTGCAGAGGGCGTGGTAAGAGCCAGGGCCAGCAGCACCTCGGAGAAGGGTTTCCTGGGAGGTGTCACATAGTGGAGCCTGGCGAGCAGGTGCTCTAGGTGGGTGGAGATGGAGTGGGGGATGTAGGGTGAGGAGACCTCAAGCCAAGTTCTGGCAGCTGTGCTGACCCGAATAGGCCACTCAGTATTGCTGATACTCTATCCTCTTTTGAAAACAGAGGCTCATCATTCCTACACCCCAGGCTGCGGGAGGATTAAGGAGATAACACACGGCAAGCGCTTGGAACAGAGCCTGGCATTGGGCGAGCAGATGTTGCCCCTCACTCTCCATTTCCCATCACCCCGTGTCCAGCCATCTCCTGTCCCCAGGCTGCCTTCTCCCCATGGCCTCGTGTTCCTTTGACCCAGTTATAGAGGGACGAGGAAGGACTCCATCCTCTAGCTCCATCCTGACCCCCTTCTACCCCCCAGAGGGACAGTTCCACCGACTCAGGTCTGAGCCCGGCTTAGCCGTGTAATCCCCAGATCTGTCTGGGCGATCTCTCTCCCCAGCCAGGAGAGGGGGCCGAGGCTGGGAGCCAGGACTGCTGGTCTGAGGGCCTGGTACTGCCCTATCTGTCTGAGAGAACTCAGACAAGGTGCCAGCGTCTTGGGTGCCTCTTTTGGAAATACCGCTGACATCTCACAATAACTGTCACTTGTTTGTCAATTGTTTTGTGGTTTTGTGGTGTGGGGGGCACTCTGGGAAGGAAGAAAGGCCTGGCTTTGAGTCTGGCTCTAACACTGGGCAGCTCTAAGTGGGTGCCCATGGACAAGGCAGAAGCCTCCACAGGCCTCAATCCTTTTCATGTATAAAATGGAAGTAACAGCCCTGGCTGGTGTAGCTCAGTGGATTGAGCGCGGGCCTGCGAACCAAAGGACCTCGGTTTGATTCCCAGTCAGGGCACATGCCTGGGTTGCAGGCCAGTTCCCAGCAGGGGACGCATGAGAGGCAACCATACATTGATGTTTCTCTCCTTCTCTCCTTTCCTTCCCCTCTAAAGACAAATAAATAAAATCTTTAAAAAAACCTCCGAGGATTTCTAAAAAATAAAAATAATAAAATGGAATTAACAGCATCCAGGGCTGCTGTGGAGAGTATATGAAAATATAAGGGCAATTTTTGTTCGTAGCACATCTCCCGAGAGATGAGAAAGGATGATCAGAGGAGTGGAGAACAGAGAAGCTGGGAAGAGACCGGAAAGGACACTTATGTTGGGACCCGGGCAGGTCTCAGAGCCAAAGAGTTCCAGGGGACTGAAGAAGATAAGAGTTAATCAGGCTTCCAAGACTTCACCAGAAGGCACGGGGCAGAGGACCCCCTCAGGTCAGGGGAGCATCGTGTGGCAGCCACACAAAGGCCCTAAAGCCCCAAGAGGAAGGGGTCCTTGGGGGAAGGGCGTGACGTTACCTGGGCCGGATGACTCTGCAGGGAGAGGCCGAGTCCTTAACCGCCAGGCCAGGGCCCCACTGGGAAGGTAGCAGGAGCCGCTGAGGGATCGTGAGCAGGAGCAGCAAGTGCCCGACTCCCCGGACACAGGCTGAAAAGGGAACAGCTGGGGGACCTTAGCAGAGCCGGCAGGAGGATGTGCCACCCACTGCCCATCTCCGTCCTCACTCCACCTCGGACTCCAGACACACCTCTGGGCGCACTTCCGCCGTCCACCCCTGCCCACCTCTGGAGCTGCCCTGGCTCTCTGCTATTAATGAGCCCGTCCTTTCCTGAGCACGGGGGCGCGGGGAGGGAGAATCACAGTCTAGGAGGGCTTGGACTGGGACAGAATAATGACAATGTAGTCACGAGGTGGGCTGTAGCCGGCCAGATTTCTACTCCTCCCCACGTACACTGGTGTGTACAGCAGGTGCACGCTAAATCTTGAACCTGTAGAAAGTGGAAAACACCAGAAACCCAGCAGGAGGCGTCGCGCGGTTTGTTACTTGAGGTTTGAAAGTCTGGGTCTGGAAGCGAACTTGAGGAAGCCAAGCGGGCGAATAAGAGAGTGGGCAATTGACCGTCCCAAGGAGCAAGGGCTCGCTAGCTGGGTGGCCCAAGGAAGTCGGGTCTCTGGCCGATGGGACTACATCTCCCAGCAGCCCCAGCACCAGAGAGGCCACTTCAGGCCACTTCCCCCGCCCCTGTGGACTGAGGAGGCGGGGCTGAGGGAGTGGGAGAGGCGCAGAGACGCTCGGGCGCTCCTCCGGCCCTGTGGCGGTGACGTGCTTCCTGTGCGCCGCCTAGCGTCCTAGTCGCGCCGGTTCCTCGGCCTCCAGAACCGTGAAGGTGACAGTGGGAGGTGACTGAGCTGGCCCCCGCGATGCTGGCGGCACGGCGGCTGCTGGGCGGGTCGCTCCCCTCGCGGGTGTCTGTGCGTTTCAGCGGCGACACGGTGAGGCCCGGCCTGGATGCGGCCGGGGATGCTCGCGGGCTGGTCTCGCTGCTGTGTCTGCGCGCGCTGTCCCTTGGGGCAGTAGTGCCTCCTGGAGAATCCTCCTCGGCTCCCCATCCCGGCAGGAAGGTTGCCCCTCCGGCATGGGTGTAGAAGGGGAATGGGTCCCAACAGAAGGCTGACTGCCCTCACTGGCTTACCACAGAGGGAAGTTTTGCAGGCGGTGAAGCTTCCGTGTCTCATTCCTTTCTTGCCACAGCCTTGTAGGGAGTGAATATGTCATTGCTCCGTTTTGCAGATGCAGAAAACAGTTTTGGAGAGGGATGTGCACCGCCCGATTCCCCGTTCAGCGCTCTGCCTCTGTTGTGGTTTTTAGGGAGTGTGGAAGCCAGTTGCCCTTAGCCCTCAGCTGGGGTTCTCACCTCTGGGTTATGTGTCCAGACCCCACCCCTCCTCTTCAGTCTTATCCCGTGTGGATCTCCCTCCATCATCCAGCCCTAGTGAGGCATTTCTTTCCCATCAGTAAATGCATTTTGCCTCCAGCAGAGTTAGCGATATAACCAAGTTTGGGCCGGGTAGGCCAGCCAGACAAGGAAATGGACGCACCAGCACACTGGGCTCAGTGAGGTAGTGTGGTGCTGTGGTCCCGGTGTGGGCTTTGGCCACAGATAGACCTGAGTTCAAATTCCATTCGCTGCTTTCGGCTGTATGCCTTACATAAGTTCATTTTACTCTGAGCCTGTAAAGGCATTCCCACCCCAGGGTTATGAGGATGAATTGGGGTTTTGGGTGTAAAATGGTTAGCCTACTGCCTGCTGAACAGGAAGTGCTTACTAAGTGGTGGTGGTAGCTATGAAGTCATGAAGGGTTCTAAGGCTTAGGCCCCTATCCTCTCCCCAGCCCCGCCCCCTCTAATCAGGGGGACCCAAGAATCCATAGCTTCCGTCCTGGCCCCTCATGACCCCAGAGCTTGGCTGGACCTTCTGACCCTCTTTGTCCCCAGGCAGCTCCCAAGAAAACCTCCTTTGGCTCGCTGAAGGATGAAGACCGCATCTTCACCAACCTGTATGGCCGCCACGACTGGAGGTGAGATGGTGTCTTTAGCCTGGTGGGTCACAGCGCGGGGCCTCCCGTTCACTGCCGTCCCTACTCTGTTCAGGCTGAAAGGTGCCCAGAGTCGAGGTGACTGGTACAAGACAAAGGAGATCCTGCTGAAGGGCCCTGACTGGATCCTGGGTGAGGTCAAGACGTCAGGCTTGCGGGGCCGCGGCGGTGCTGGCTTCCCCACCGGCCTCAAGTGGAGCTTCATGAATAAGCCCTCAGACGGCAGGTGTGTTTAGGGAGGCAGGTCGGGGCTGCAGGCGAAGCCTTGCAGTGGCTGCGGCTTACCCAGGGCGTTGGGTCGCTTCCTGGAGAGAATAAAGGGGGAAAACGCTGCCAGAGCTTAAGCAGGTGGAACTCAGTTTTCTCTCATGTTTCTCGGCGGAGACTTGAGGAGCAGGAGACCCAGCACAGGCTTCCGACCCGGGCAGACGTAACGGGTCAGTTCCTAGCTCTGCCTTCTAGTCACGTGGCTTTGGGCAGTCTCTTGGCCTTTTGAACCTCAGCGTTCTTCTCTAAATGGATATTATACTGGAGAGGGGTTGAAGAGATACCGTTTGTATGGATTTTGGCCTGCTCATTAGTTTACACGTAGAAAGCAAATGATAACTGTCTGGAAGGCCCTCTGTGACCAAGAGCAGAATTTGGGCTCCTGGGAAAGCACAAGGAGAGACATTTGGGCCGAGCAGGACAAAGACCTTTCCTGTGGCCCTAGGCACCCAAAGGCGGGATAGACAGTGAGCTCCCTGTCACTGGTGGTGAGCAGGCAGAGCCCCTGGAGACATGGTGGGCAGGCAGGGAGCGAAGGCTGTCTGAAGGGACATTGGTGAGGCTTCCCTGGGTAGTATGGGGGTAGGAGACCATCCCCGGGGTCCCTGTAGCCTGACTGACCTGTTGGCCCCCACAGGCCCAAGTATCTGGTGGTGAATGCGGATGAGGGGGAGCCGGGCACCTGCAAGGACCGGGAGATCATGCGCCACGACCCCCACAAGCTCGTGGAAGGCTGCCTCGTGGGGGGCCGGGCCATGGGCGCCCGTGCAGCCTACATCTACATCCGCGGGGAGTTCTACAACGAGGCCTCCAACCTGCAGGTGGGCCGGGGGAGGGCGTCCACACAGAGGACATGCTCAGTGCGTGCTCACACACCCACTTACCTGGCACAGCTGCTCTTGGAGTTTAGCACCTGATCTGTGTGGGGCAAACCGGGAAAGTATCGGTCACCCCTGCATGCGTTGTGAATGGGACATGGCCCCCACAGCCTCCTCCTCTGGGCCCTTCCAGGATGCTCCAGAGCCTCCATTTGGGAGGCCTTCCGGGCTCTGTGACTCCCAGGGTGTGGGCAGGCTGGGGAACTCGTACGAGGCCATGCAGAAGGGTCATGGGGTCATTTCAGTCGTTCTTAGCTTGGTGGTGCCTGTAGTGACTGGTCCAGGGCCAGGTCACACCTTTCTGTTTGGCTCCTACACAACGACGAGGGACACAGGAATCGCACCTGGAACGGTGCCTGGCACGCACTAGCATCATCATGTGCGAGAGTTATTACATTATTTTTTATAAAGAGGATTTATTTTTTTTTAATTTATTTTTAGAGGGGAAGGGAAGGAGAGAGGGAGGGAAACATCAATGTATGGTTGCCTCTCGTGCATCCCCCGCTGGGAACTGGCCTGCAACCCAGCCATGTGCCCTGACTGGGAATTGAACCTTGATCCTTTAGTTTGCAGGCCTGCGTTCAATCCACTGAGCTACACCAGCCAGGGCTATTATTACGTATTTTTAAATAAACCTCTAGGGCCTTCCCCTCTGTTGCAGAAACAGTACTTATTATGAAGATGGGAAACCACACACACAAAATAGGAGAACCTCCCACAGACCCACCACCTAGAGAAGCTGTGTACTAAATTTTCATTACCCTAAAATCTGTCTTTAAAAATAGATATAGTTGGAGAATTTGTAAGTGTTGCCATTACAATAGCATGTGCTCACAGTGGATGTCCTCGCCCCTCCCAGAGCTTCCTCCGCTCGTGTCCAGAGGGGGCTTTTTCCCTGGGTTTGGTGATGGGCTCCCAGGGCTTATACCCCCCACCCCCACCCCATACACACACAGCATTGCCGGGCTCTTGGGGACAGTGCCCTCACACCCGTCCCACAGGTGGCCATCCGAGAGGCCTACGAGGCTGGTCTGATCGGCAAGAACGCTTGCGGCTCCGGCTACGATTTCGATGTGTTCGTGGTGCGCGGGGCTGGGGCCTACATCTGCGGGGAGGAGACGGCGCTCATCGAGTCCATCGAGGGCAAGCAGGGCAAGCCCCGCCTGAAGCCGCCCTTCCCCGCAGACGTGGGTAAGACTCGGCCCAGTCCTGGGCCTCGTCCTGTGTCCTGTGCAGCCTGGAGCCTGCCTTCAAGTCCCCGCTGGTCTCTCTCTGGGAATTGCGGAGTCCCCTCTGCCCTGGGGCCAGACCCAGAGAGTAGGGCAGTGACAGTGTGGAGGCCCCGCGGGTGCCGCCAGCCTCATCTTGCTTCAGCCCCATGTGAGAGACCCAGATCCCCTCCAACCCGCTGGGAGCGGAGAGCCGGTGGTGCAGGGCCTGGTGGAGCTGGGCTCCAGTGGGAATGACAACGATGGAGGGGTAGGGGGCGCTCTGCCACGGGAGCAGGACCCTGGGACAGACCCACTGCCAGGAAACCTGTCCTGATTTGTCCTCGCTTCTGGCAGCCACCAGTCTCTTGTCCCATTTCCCCACAGGAGTGTTTGGCTGCCCCACAACTGTGGCCAATGTGGAGACAGTGGCTGTGTCGCCCACCATCTGCCGCCGTGGGGGTGCCTGGTTTGCCAGCTTTGGCCGTGAGCGCAACTCGGGCACCAAACTGTTCAACATCTCCGGCCACGTCAACCACCCGTGCACTGTGGAGGAGGAGATGTCCGTGCCGCTGAAGGAGCTGATCGAAAAGCATGCCGGTGAGGCCTGGGGCCGTGCAAGGAGGGCGCAGGGGCAGGGCAGTGCGTCCAGGAAGGGAACCAGGGCTGGGGAGAGGAGGGCAGGGGTGGACGGGACCTGGGCTCCGGACTAGGCAGCTGTACCGGCCCAGGACCTGACCATCCATCCTTTTGGGAACTGACTGTGACCCTAGGGGGTGTCACGGGTGGCTGGGACAACCTCCTTGCTGTCATCCCTGGCGGCTCGTCCACCCCACTGATCCCCAAGTCCGTGTGTGAAACGGTGTTGATGGACTTCGACGGGCTGGTGCAGGCGCAGACTGGCCTGGGCACGGCCGCGGTGATCGTCATGGACCGCTCGGTGAGGATGGCCTTCGCTCCCCGTCCGGTCCCCACCCATGCCAGCCTGCTTAGCACCCCTCCTGGGCTTCTCCGAGAACTCCTGCCAGCTCTTGGGTCCCAGACCCACAGCCTGAGCTACAGGTGGAGGAGGAGCAGAGCGGAGCGGGGCGGCTTGGGGGCAGGACACCCCAGGGGGGACGGGGCAGTGGCCAGAATGTTTTTGGAGCCGGAAGGGGCTGCATCTGGGGCTGAAGCTCAGGCTTCAGGCGCCTGCTCACTGTCCCTTGTCTCCCCAGACAGACATTGTGAAAGCTATCGCCCGCCTCATTGAGTTCTACAAGCACGAGAGCTGTGGCCAGTGCACCCCCTGCCGCGAGGGTGAGCACCCGGGCGGGGCAGGGGCTTTCTCTGTGGCTCATCCTGCACCGGGGTGGGCTCTGGACCCTGAATAAACAGACACTGCCTCCCAGCCCGCTGGGGTTTCTCTGAGTTCCTTGCTGCTGTGGCTGCAGGTGTGGACTGGATGAACAAGGTGATGGCCCGCTTTGTGCGGGGGGACGCCCGGCCAGCTGAGATCGACTCCCTGTGGGAGATCAGCAAGCAGATAGAGGGCCACACCATCTGTGCCCTGGGCGACGGGGCCGCCTGGCCCGTGCAGGTACTCACTGCCCCACTGTGGCTGGAGGGAGGGCTTGTTGAAAACCCAGCGTGGCGGAGGATTTTTGGACCCCACTTCACACAGTGCCCTCACCCGCTTCCAGGGTCTAATCCGCCACTTCCGGCCGGAGCTCGAGGACCGGATGCAGAGGTTTGCCCAGCAGCACCAAGCCAGGCAAGCCGCCTCCTGAGCTGCTGCCCTGGGCTCGCCTCTCTCTGCCCAGAAGACGGTTGGACAATAAAGCGAGTGCTGCCCACTGTCCCACTGTAGCTTCTCTGTGGCCTTGCTTTCACCCTGCCACCTGAGGCCCGTTACTCACGGAGCCTTGTTTCCAGGTGGGGGAGGCTAGGAGAGGATAGGTCAGCTCAGGGTCATGTTGTGAACCCAGACCCTGGCCTCCTGTGGGTCAGTGACTCTGTCCGAGACCACCCTGAACACAAAGCCCTCCCTACGCCTCAGGAAGTAGGGGTGGGGAGGAGGGGAAGGTGTGGCTTGAGGTGAAAACTTGGGTGTGCTGGGGGTGAGGATGAGGAGAGCTGGGCCAGTCTGCCCTGTGAGGCGACAGGCAGGGAAAGAACAGGCTTCGCCTAGTCTGGTTCGGAGGAGAGGTTTATTCTTGCTTCCTTGTTTGGTGGGGGATAAATTTGAAAGGGGAGAAGACGGGAAACAATTTAACTAGGTGCTGGGCATGGTGAGGGAGGCAGCCCCAGGTCCTCCCAACTCTGGGGAGACGTCCGGTCAGTTTGGGGGAGAAGCGGTGAGCAGGGCCAGGCCAGATGCCCCCACTAGTCGCTGAGCTGGAGGGGCGCCCCGTCCAGCGGGTGCCACAGCTGCAGCCGGCGGTCACTGCGGCCCAGACACTCCCTCCAGTGCCGCTGGCACTCCCCGCTGGCCCGGCCACTCAGCTGCACCCCACCTGGGTTGGCAGCAGGGGTCAGCAGCTGTCCCCTGGGGTGCCCACTGGACGGCCACCCCGTATCCCTGCTGTCCCACTCACCGATGAAGTCGTCGGCTGTGCCCAGGTCGTAGTCCCACACGGACACCAGCAGTGTCTTCTGGGCCAGCTCCGGCCTCGGGCCTTCGTAGAGGAACTCCTGCAGGGACGGGGACAGGAAGGCAGGCAGGGCCCTGGGCCCTTCACTGCTGCACAAACCCGCTCAGGCTGGTGAGGGACTCGGGTCAGCTGGGACCTGCGTTTTCTGGCCCAAGCAGGGTGCTGCCACTGCCCCCCCCCCCCCCCCCCCCCCCCCCCCCCCC